>JAWWMS010000048.1:12886805-12938053 GCA_035048045.1 Chlorospingus semifuscus
CATTTTGTTCCTGAGGCCTCACAGCTTCTCAGGAGGAAAAATCCTAAGGAAAGGATTTTCCATAAAAGATGTCTGTGCCACTGCCTCGGTCAGGCTCAGGTACCCGCTCTGAGTCCTGTGATCCCCGCACAGGACTCAGAGAGAGCATCCCTCCCCTAAAAATGCCTCCATGGAGGGATGTTCAGGAGCTGCTGCATCTGGGCAAGCCCTGCAAAGAGCAGAGAGGGCAGCGCAGGGATTATCTGCAGTGAGGAGGGCAGGGCTGTGCACACACACACACACCCTGCGTGCACCCAGGCTCGGGGCATTGCCTGCCGGGGTCTGTGCACAAATCACCAACAGGACGGAACTGCTGGGAACTGTCTTGAGCTGTTTTATTTTCCAGCATCAGTCTCATTCCATGGGTATGACAATGGGAAGATGCCAGCAGCTCACATCCCAGGCAGCAGAAAAAGAACTAAATGTTACAACTTACTTTATAAGTTTTTTAACCAATCCCACAAAGCAAAAGCACATTGACAGTAGTTCTATTCAACCAATATAAGCACATGTACCTTTGAAACTGCTTATTTCTAATACAATCCCTGCTTGTAAGCCTTAAAACGCAATGCACAGAGCTCCATTGTTAAGCTTAAAACTTCCGAATATCTTGCTAGATAAACTTTTCTGCAGCTTAGGGAGTTATTCTAGCTGAGTGTTAATACACAGACCATTGTTCTGTTTGTCCCTATCTGTCTGTCATCCTCTATTTGTCCACATTGGGGCTCATATCTGCAATTTCCTACCCCAAATGAAATGCTGTACTGTGGTTTATCCCCTTCTTTTTTCCCCCCTCCCTTCCTTAAACGCTTTCTGAGAGCTGTTGCATTTTCTCTTTATGAATGTACTGTGCCCCGTGTGAGCTGGATATTGCAAGTGCAATTCATAAAGCAAATTTCCCCTCTGGTGTGAAGGTTAAGAAGCTTTAAGTGAGATTGTCTCTTTGCAGAACAACTTTCTTTTACAGACTTGAAAAACAATGGAAATGTAGTTAATGTTCAGCCTGACAGAGTCTTAGCAAACATATTAAGGGTTTCATTTAATAAAATCATATTTCACTTCCATAGACAAGAAGCAGAATAGACTTGAGTCTTTTTTAATGAATAAAGTCCTTAGTAAGGTACTTGCAATCTTTCTTTATGTAAGGTTCATTCTCAGGTTTTTTTTTCTTTTAGGAGCTAGGAAGATTTAGTGCAGCATTTTCTAAATTGTGTCGTGCTTCCTTTGGAACAGAATGTAAAGGGAAATGTATCTTAATGTTAAAGAAACGTGAAACAAAAATGTAGTTTTTCCCCAAAGAAAAGTTAAACATTTGCAAGAAAAATGTTCTTCACAGCAATTTCAATTCTGTTAAAAACACATTTACTGTCAGAAAATAATGGTGCTGGATGAGCTCTAATAATAAACCAATTTGTGTGTACCAGGGGAGTGGACTTTTTCAGCCTTTTGTTGTAAGTCATGCTGCAAGGGCTGCCACTGGGCTACAAGAGCACGGATATTTTCACACTGGGATTTGTGTCTGCTTGAATTATGTGAATAACTCCATTGAAGTACAACTGGGGAACAATTCATCATGTGACTTCTTATTAAAACATTGCTTTTTTACTCTATTCAGTGATGTTTGAGCAGCTCCATGTATTTTTCTCTCAGATTTCTCTTTTTAATTCTTTTTTCCTTAAATGTTCTGTGTGCACAGTGCCTCTATTGTACCGAGCCCAGAGCATGTGGCAGCAAACTCCTGATTTCTGGGGAGCTGCAGCTCACAAATGCCATTAATGGGCCGCGTGTGAGCTGCATTCTGGGGGCCCCAGGCTTGCACAGGGCTCCCCTTCCCTCCATCAGCCCATTTGTTGAGATCAGCAGGTGCACCAAAGCATGCAAATTTAAAATTTGCTTTGAGGGAAATGGAGTGGTGTTTTTTGCCCTGAAATGAGCTGTTTCTCTGAACATCGCTGCCAGTTCGCTTGCTCGGGAGGATATTTGCAGAAATGGAATGCAAAAGTGGTACAAATGCAGCCAAATTGAATACATTTACAGATGTAAAAGGCTCAGGCTTTTGCAGGCTTGTAAATCTCTTTGGGGTGAGGACTGTCACTCGGTGTGGGTTTATGGAGTTCTGTGTCACAGGTCCCTAAACACATCAGCCCTCGGGTGGGTTTGGTGCTGGTGACAGTGACAATGCTGCTGCCACCCGGCTCAGACACCTGCAGGGCCCTCCTCAGCACAGGTACATTTCATCCTCCCTGGACCCCAGTCAGTCATGCTTGATAACAGCGTGGAAATTGGATTTGTCATCTAGTAATCCCTCAGTGATCGATAATTAGTTGTAATTACGCGCTGTTTAAGAGCTGAGGGGAGAACATTGAAGTTTGTGGCCGGAGGAGGAAATGAAGAATGGCAGGCACACCAAGGTGTTTGGCATAAGAGAAATGCAGTTAAAGAGCTGAATTTTCACAAAGAACAGGGAGTCAAGCTGCCTTCTCTGCCAGGCCAGGTCACAGGGCTGGAGGGGCAGGAGCTCAGGCTGAGCAGGATAATGCAGACCTTGGTGAGCTTGCTGCCCATACAGCATCATGACCAGGACAACAAGGAAGTTTGCTTTTGTTTGTAGTCTCCCAGAAATGTGCCCAGTGCGAAGTGTCACAAGCTGTTATTTGTGAAGTATTCCTTGAAACTTCTCCTGTGTTTATAATCAGAGCTCCTTCCCCCAGCTCAGTTTGAATTTTTGTCCAATGTATGAGCTAGGAGAAGCTGAAGTCCTTGAGTGTTCACTCATGGGACTGTGCATCCTCTGCTCTGTCTCCAAAAAGGTACAGCCTATACACCTGGTTTGGTTTCAGATGGATGAGGAAAGGTCTTCCTTCTCTTCTTTTTGCTTTCTTCTCTGTTCCAAAGAGCACAAGAGCTCAGGTGTCCAGATGGGCAGGGATGTTATTCCAGCTGTCTCTGAAAATCTAGTTGTGCTGTCCTGGGATTTCTGTACCAGCTTTGCAGTTAAATCTGCCACTGGTAATTCTTGTCAGCCACAGAGGCAGAGAGGGTCTGTGTGCCTTGGAGTTATACCCATGGGTGATTGCCTCGTGTGGCTGATTGTCACTCTCTAAATAGACATGCAAAATGGAGCTGTTTAACTGCAGGAGGTGGGAGTGAAGGAGCTGGAGCAGACCTATTACCCAGTGGTATGTGAGAAAGAGCCAGCAGAATTTATGGTTTCTGAAGGAGCAGTATATTTTTAAGCTTCTTGTATTCCTACACTTCACAGCCCAGATTAGCAGACTGTTGACAGCTCCATGATATATTTGCTGTCACCTGGCTGGAGTCCGAAGCAAGTGATAAATTTTTGGTTTGAATGAGCTCGTGTGACATGCAGTGACAGATATATTTTTTGTTACTACAAGTATGTAGCGTGTCCTGTGCTTGGGGACTTTGGTGCTATTCTTGCTGTGGTCGTGAGTGATTTGCTTGTTTTCCTTGTGCTTCTGCCTCCCCATCCAAGAAAAGGTGGGGAAAATGACACATTCCTCATTTGCTGTGATGGCTCCTTCCTTTTGTGCCGTGTTGTAGCCTGACACAGGCTCGGATCACCTTCTTTGGGTTCAGCAGAGCCCATGTGCTGGCAGCAGGGAGCAAGGGCTCTGTGCAAAAGAATCCAGCACTTCCAGTTGCTATTGCTGGATTTCACTTGTCTTGGATATGTGTCACGGGAATTTGCATGCAGAAACTTGGGGTGTTTCTGAAGTGATACTACAATATTCTGGGAAGATACACCTCCCAAAATACATATTCAACATAGGAGAAGGGGCAGCAGGAATCAGTTTTGTCTTCACGTGACTGAACACTTGGAGGAGCTGAATTTACAGATTCTGATTGTGGGTAAAGCCTTAGTGCTCTATATTGGTGAGCTTATTCTGACAAAGCTTCAGGGTAGAATAGCAAAGAAAAAAATGTGAATATACATAATTAAAATGCCTACTTTAAACTTCATGTCATATTTTTAACACTAAATTGGAGTTAAGGAGTTCAGCTTTCCTAGAGAGTTTTCCTGAGGTTTTAAACCCTGGATGCTTCCAGAGAGCAAGAGACTTGGTGCCAACAGTCCCTCAAATTATAGGGCCTGTGCCATTTTTACATACCTTGGGGTGAAGGGTATGGTAATTAATGGATTGCAGGGATTGATATTGTTTCCTTTGAGTGTAAGTTAAATATTTTTGGAACAAAAGAGTTATCCAGGTCCATAAACCCAGTTTACTTTGATATAGATGGTAGAGACTGAGAGGGATCAAGAGGCAGGGGAGCTGGATCTTTCCACATCAAGGACATGTTTTGTTTTTGTGCTGGCAGAGCAAGGGATTAAGCCTGGGCACATGGTTTGAGGGCTGTGTCTCCTCATCAATGCCTTGAGAGGGCTCACACGTGGAGCTGACATTGCCTGGTTTGGTGGGGCTGTGTTTCATGGGCACACAAGGATCCGTGTCCAGCCCAGAAGCATCTCTCACCTGGCTCTGAGTCTGCCCTGTGACAGCTCTCTGCTGCTGCCTCTTGCTCAGCTCCTCCAGCAAGGGTGGAGACACTGAAGCATCTCCAAACTCTGATGTGCTTAGACATCAAAAAGGGAAGGTGCACCTCTCTCATGTGATTGCCTGCCTTAGGGGGGAGAGCATATGCACAGCAAATGGACACTTACATAACCCTGTTAGCTTCCACTGGCTGATTTCAACTGTTGGTTTGCCACAGGGAGCTGGAGGAGAAGAATTAGGTAATATAAATAGAAAGATGACATCCTCCAAAAGAGCACCATTCAGCACATATTGCTGGCTGGCCTCATGGTTCAGAGCTGATAAGCAAATTTGGCCTGGATCCTGTTGCAGCATTTGAGGATGGCACCAGCAGAGCAGAATTGGCAATATCAGCAGAGGTGGACGCTGTGGATGTGATCCCTGCCCGCAGAGCTGCCTGCAGGAGCTGCTCTCTGTGGCAGAAACCTAGGGCCAAATTAATTGTGATTAATTTTGATTACAGACCATTCTCTTTGAAGTGACTCTCGAGATGAATTTGTCCCATGCGTACTTTAAAGGGCAAGTTGCTCACAAGTGCTTCTGCTAATGCATCCTCCAGGTTTATTTCAGATATCCTTTTTTTTCTCTCAGCAATTGGTTCCTGGTGCAAATACAGACACTTTGCATTAATTCCCTGCAGGGCTTCTCTGCCGTATTTTTAGGCTTTTGAGTGGCATTGTGGAAAACATGAAAGCATTATGGAAATGGTCAAGGCCAATTCTTATGTTCTTTATTCAAATATCAGTTGGGGGGGGAGGGGGGGAAAGCCTGTGATGCTTAATCATGCAAAAATCCTCCTAAGAGCTCATTTAAGTGAGGGTTTGAGTGGGGACCTCAAGATTTGGCCCCTAATGCATGATGGATTTTAACAACAGCGAGGTAATGATTAGGTGGAGGAATGTAAGTACAAGTGGTTGAAGTGCTGGCATGAAAAAGGAGTGAAGAGTATTGTCCGTTCAACACCACGAGGAGCTGTTGCATATGATTATATTTAATGAAAAGAAAAGTACAATGAATGCACTTTAAAGTGAATTCCTCCCCCTGTTCTTTTCATTTGTTTGGGAATATTCTGTGGGACTGACTGAAGGCTTTGTCTGGTCTAGCAGGAGCCTCTCAGCTGCCTAATAGCAGTGCAGAAAGTGTGGCACAGCACCTTTTCTTACTTATTTACTGATCAAAAGGAGTGTTTACAGAAGGCTGGGCTTTGCCCCCGTTTCAAGAAAAGCCACCTGTGCTGCACTCCTTGAGGTCTTCTGAAAGCTCTGTAATGGGAAGCATTTCTCATTACGAACAAACAGCCAAATGTATTTGAAATGGAAAATTTCTGATTGAAATGGGCATCTCAGAGCTTCCAGCTGCTGGCGACCGTATGGCAAAACAATTGCAACGTTTGCAATCTCTTTGCAGAAGCTGCTTATCTAACAATCAGGACAGCTTTAAATATTTATTTGAAACTGGTTGGTTTCAAGTATTGAAAAGCACTGGTTTTTCCCCCTCTTTGCCTGATTGAAACAGGGTCATGAGTGCTCAAGGTGTGTCACTTCAGGGCCTTGCAGGTCTCTGCAAAGAGGGAGAGGAATTGGGAAATTCTTGGGTTCCCTTGGAAGCTGTGTTTTGAAGACCTTTCTACACAAATGTGAAGATTTTGAGGAGGGATCAGGAGCAGAGCAAAACTCCCCAGATGTTTTTCCATTCATAGGTAGAGATTGAGAGGGGCAGGAAGCTCTGAGGCTGGGGCACTGGCCATGGGCTAAACTTGAATTTAATTGGTTTTCTGTGTCATCTTTCCCCATTTTCAGCCAAGGTCAATGCTGACCTCCAGCTCTGCTGCCTCCTGTGCTCTCTGCTCACACCTGAGATCTTTGCTTGGGTAGTTTGTGCTTGGGGAACCTTTTGGTGGGTTCCCCTCAATTGATCTCACTCCTCTCCTACAGCTTGTTCATGAGTCTCCAGCAAAGCTTTCCTGAGTCCACAACTGTGAGATTTAAGTGCAAGACTCTGGAAAAAAATGTTTTGTGCAGGTGCTGGTGTGGCTGCAGCAGCTGCCATGTCATGGGCTGATGGAAACTGGGAAGAGAGGGGCTGTCCATCTCTGTGTCCCAGAAAGTTCTGTACATAGGTGCAGAAAGTGCAGAAAGTCCTCTGCCAACTAGGAAATGTGATTTTGAAATTTATCCTTACAAGTCCTTCTGACAGCTGCTCCTATTAGGAACTCAATCAGTACAGCATTGTGAATTCAGTCAAGTTTTCCCTTGACATGCTATAAATGTATTAAGTGATGAAATGTCATAGAATCAAAGCAAATTTGCACTTATTCCAGAAAGAAATCTGAATATGTAACTGTTGGAGCAGTGATGGGGTAAGCAGAGATTTGCATTCTTTTCCTTCATAATGGAAGTTCTGAATCGTTGTGTTGACCTCCCAGTTAATGTAGTGGTAATCCTGCTGTAGCCAAATTGTTTCTCATTTCTAACCATTTTTGATCAAGTCTGAATCCAAGTGTTTGTGTCTGGTTGGTTGTGGTTTGCAGCTGATGGATTGACAATAGCGAGGGTTCTGACTCCACTGTCCTACTCCCGTGTGTCTTTGCAGAATTCTCTTCTGAGCCACAGGAACTGATCAGGGATGAAAAGGGGGACCTCTGGCAAATCTCTGATTGTTTCAGCAAACTGCCTTTTGTCTTGAGTCACCTTGAAGAAAGTAGCTTTCCACTAAACAAAAGGGAAAATCTGCTTAGCACAGTTTTGGTTTTGATGAAGAGCGCAGCTTCCAGCCGGCTGTGCCGCTAATCTGCCTGATGTGGAAATGGGCACCTTTTAAGAAGCTGCAGCCCAAAATTAATTTCAGCAAATGCATTCGCTCCTTGAAGAAACCCTGCTAAAGGGTTTGAAGTCTGGAGATGCTGCAGCTGTTGGGAAGCTTGTCAGGCTCAGGAGGAAGAGCTGAGCTGTGTGTTGGACGTGTGGTGGGGTCAGTGATGGGTGGATGTGGCGGCTGAGCTGGCGCTGCTCGTCCTGCTGTGATTTAGATGTAAAAAATGTGCCCTGTGGGACTCACACCTGCCTTCAACCCTCCTCAGGTCCTTCCTGGGACAGAGCCATCATCCTCTCCAAGCCCTGAGCCTGCAGGTGGCCGAGCCATCAATAATACACGCTGTCATCGCCCAGACAGCGCTTTCCTGTCCCCTGGCTTTGTCACAGGTCCGCGTTTGTCGCTGCCACCTCGGCACCGTTGCTGGCTGTGGGAGCCTTTCACAGCACAGCGCTCTGCAGGGAGTGACAAAAAGCCACTCAAAGACACTGAGGCCTCTCCTTGCTTTGTTTCAAGCCTGCACATCTTGAGATTTTTCTTGTTCAAGCCAAAGACAACTTCCATGCATGGGGTAATCCTAAGATTTGGCTCCATAACCTAAATGCAGCTGATTTTGTACCTCAGTACAGGGTGGCTGGGCTGAGGGAGGGCTCAGTGTTGTCTCCTTTTAGGGGCTTTTCTTCTCTCTCTTCTCCCTCCCCTTCCACAGTGTATAATGCATCTGGAGTTCTCCAAGGCCATTTCCATAGTGTTGTGATTCATCAATAATGACACTGCTTTACATCCATTGTTTGTTTACTTTTATAAAAACTCCCCAGCTTTAAAACCCACTTTTCAACTTTTATTTCATTCAGATTTATATTGGACTTGGGGGAAAAAAAAATCCTGTGCTCTTTGCCTTTTAGCATCTGCTTCATTATCCATTATATTTCAATACTTATTTATTCCAATGAAGGAATATAAATGTTGAAGCATTCTGCAGAAAGTCAAATGAACTGCCAGCAGTAAATAGCATTTTTGATCAATTTATTCATTTTTCTTTCTGTTTGCAAATTGCTTGTAAATATGCCTCCATTTGTACAACTTTGGAATTATTCTGCAAACAGATTACTTGAGCTGTCTCGTAGGCAGAATTTCATCTGATCAGCTGTAACTTTGTGTTATTTATTTTCAAGAGTAACCCTCCTGTTTATGCAGTGCTTTGGCAGCACTGTCCTGATGCATTGGCTTGCACACTTTCTCTAGATCAACTTTTAACTAATTTGTAGGAGTTAAATAAACACCAATGACTGTGCTGTTTTATTCCTAGCTTTGATACATTTCCAGCCCTTTGTCCTTGTGTTCATTTCAGTATTCCAACTCTTGCTCTGCATTCAGGTTGCAATTTGCTTTCCCCCCCAGTATTTCCTAGCAGTTCATAATGGGTTTGACCTGCCCTATCCATTTATTAGCCTGATCTTTATAAAAAGTCTTTATCATAGCACTCTCTGAAATATCTACAACCCACAAAATCCTGAAAACTCCTCTGCTGTGAATTTCCAATCAAATTTCTTTGCTCCACAGAGCAGAGCTGACTTGTGCAGGAGTTCTTAAGGTGGGCAAAATTGTTCCTTGTGAGACATTTAATGAAAATGAAATCTAAAATCAATGGTCATCTGCTGAAACAGTATCTTCCTAGAAATTTAAGATTTGAGCTTACTGGTACTTCATGGCTGGCATCTGTGCCTGATGGTGCTGGGGAATTCAAGTGGTCACAGAGCACTTTCTCCCCTTATGCAAGGCTCTACCTGGCTGTGTAAAAGTAGTCTTACATCAAGTGTCATGTTCAGCATAAATTGAGAATGTGGAGGAGGCTGCACTTTTAAACCTGTGGCAGGAAATCACATTAAATTCAATGTAATTACATTGTTCTAGAAATGTGATTATGTGTTTCAACTACCAGCCTCCCACTAAATTACTTCAGATCAGTCTCAATCTGTGGAATGAAATCTGCCTGATTTAGATGTAAAAAATGCAATAAATATGAGGAAATGCATTTTGCATTTATATTTTATGTTCACCTGTGACTGCTTATTACATTCTCCAAATCCAGCCTTTCCCCATCTCACCTGCTGCATGCAGGGAAATTAAACCCTGACTTTGCTTAATATCAGGATTTAGTCTTTGCAGCACCATATGTATGACATTGGCTACTTAATTTCACATAAAGCTGCAGAGAGATCTTAACTGCAGGAATATTGAGTAAAGGAAGGGGTTCCCCAAGTGAAAATAAGATAAAATATTCCCAGGACTAAGCCAAAACTTGAATGTAATGATACTTCTGAGGTTTCAAAGAGTAGAAAGGATGGACAATATTGGTGTTTCTGATAGATGAGTTTGAGATTACAGCTTGCAGACCCACTGCTGGTCTGGTGGGCAGAGTGTTAAAGCTGAGAGTAGTTGTGCCTGATGTTAATTGAGGATGATGTCTTGACAGTGAAGATTCAAGCCAGGAAGGCAACACCACCAGGAAGGAACGGAGTGCTCTCAGAGCCACTGAAAATCAAAAGATGTCAGCTTTATATTTCGGGATTTTTTGAATGGTGCCTTTCTAATTTGAACTCTTCATCAGCAAATCAGATCATTTATAGCCCAGGTATCAGATTAGAAAGCAATCTCAGCCCAGGAAAACACTGTCTTCACTTTTAATGCCCACAAGTTATTGACACAGGTATTTGGGAATAAGGTTTTGTATCAGCAATTGCTTCCTGGGAGGACACTGTCCCTGAATGCATCAGCACCTGACTCTGGGATAAGGTCTGACACAGTGACAATAATTGCTGGAGGAAAAAACTACAGCCACAATCAGGCAGGCATCGAGAAACATCACCGTGCAGGAAAGCGCTCTGAAAGGTGAGCTCCAACTCGTGTTAGAGTTGCAGTTGGAAAACATCTGTGACTTGGAGGTGCCAAACTGTGTCCATGAAAATACAGATTGCTTAGCTTTTGTTTCTTCATCCCATGGATCTTCTGTGGGAATAAGCAGAACCATTGGATCAGGCTGCATTTCTCAACCTTTCAGTCCCACAGCATCTCCTGTGTGCAGAGCACCATGAGAATGGGTGACTTTTTGAAAGGGGAGAGTTGATTGATGAATAAATCTGCTCCAGCTGTCTCTGGCTAACCTAAGTAGAAGATGATTTTAAGCCTCCCACCCCACCTCCTTTCCACACAAAGTCTCAGGGGATGGGTTTTCCCTTTGGTTCAATGGGTCTTTGAATATCTCAGCAGTGGAGTCACAAGGACCATGGACATCAAGGCTTTGCAGCTCTAGAAACCACTCAGATGTTCTGTGAAGGTGAAGTAGGGAGGAGCATAATTAATCTTTCTGTCTCTTTCAAGATGTTTTAAGATCAGAAAAGGTCATTTTCTGAGAAGAGCTGGGGAGGAGCTTGGGGGAAAAGGGCTTGTCTTTAGGAATTAATCCCCTGGTCTCTAGGACTGGGCTCCTGAAACAGGTCTAAAAGTACCTGATGTAGGAGAACAAGGAGCATTTCTTCCATCTTGGTGCATTTTATAAACCCTTTCAAGTATAATCAAGGTCCCTCCTCCACCCCCCAAATTGTTATGAATATTCGTGGGCACGTGATGAGTGATATTATTTAATGAAGAATTTTATCTTTTTGTTTTGCACTGCTGTATCAGATTTTTCATATCCTGAGAAATACATTTTTATCTTAGAATACACAAGGCTGGCCTGCTGAGGGCCTATCCAGCCCTGCTGTCACTCCTGGAGAGCAGAGCTGTCCTGCTGTCCCCATGTCCCCGGCTGAGGAGGAAATCTGCTCCTCTGGACACCCTGGGAGCTGAAGGCTCCCTAGAGACAGCTCTTCCCTGCAGGCACGGGAAGAGGAGCCACCAGGACACTTGTTTTACACATCCCCTGGAGCAGAGAGGAGCTGCTCCTGTTTTCCTGCTCAAGCATAACAAGCCATAATTAGTTTAGCCCTGGGTTATTGGTCCTTGCTGCACAGGCTCAGGAGATGTGTGTGTGCTCATGTTCCTTGTAGTTAAGGATTCTGGTGTAAAACCTCGCTGGCATCACCCTCACTCCGCTCACAGCCGGGTTGTGACCGGCCCCAGATTTACAAGCAGATGTTAAACATCCTGAACACATGAGGATGATTTTGCCCCCAGATGCCAAGCTGTGAGACCATCACATGGCACCACGGAGCTGAGAGCACAGCGTGCTGCCCCTTGTTAGCATGACTTAACAGCTGATTTCCTTTATTGGAGGTTTGGAATCCCCCCTAAGCACAGCAGATTCCCTCGCTGAATTAGATTGTCTTTCTGTGGTTAGAGCCTGGGTATCAGAGCAATTGCAGATTCACATCTCTAAACAAGGCTCATTAATCAAGAATTCATGACTAACAGGGTTAGGGACTAGTGAAATTGGGAAGGCAGAACGGAAATGGGAAGTGCTCAATGCTCAGTTGGATACAGTGTCTCACTGTGAGTGTTTTTCTCTGAAAATCACTGAATTGTTGTAATGGATTGTGGCTGGATTTTGAGGGAGCTGATTCTGTGCCCCACAACCCCCCTCAGTGGGAAAGCCTGCTTTTGGAGTGTTATTGCAAACACAGTGTTTTATTTGACATACTGAAAGTTTAAGAGGCTTCTTGGTATCTAGCACCTAGGCCTGTGCAGTCTTCATAAAACTTGAATTGTTCCTCCTCTCCCTTTTTTTGACTGTGACCTTCGGCAGAGATGATTTTTCATCTGGTGTTTGAAAATGTGTAAGGAGCTTGAATCATAAAGACTGGTCAAGAAAACAGGCTATCCAAAATCAAAGCTGTGAGAGTGGCTCGTTCATATCCTCAAAAGTTGGGCATTCCTTTGCTTTATGTCCTCCAGAAGTTCTCAGGGCAGTGCTGAGTGTTGGAGCCACCTGTGGTTCTGTCTGTCAGAATCAGCTGCTGCTCAAGGAGCTTTGTTCAGTCCTTCCCCCTTGGCAATCTCCTGAATGAATGCTGATTGCCCCCAAGCTGGAGAAGTATCTCCTTTAACAAGGATGGTGTGACTGAGCTGTGCTGGAGGATTTGCTGTCCTTGCAGGGACAGTGCTGGTTCTGCAGCTGAGACCAAAACAGAGAAGTTCTGGTGGCTACAGCTGCAGTGGTAAAGGAAAAATTCTACAAAAGGAGGTTCTAGGATGGTGTTACGAAGGAAGGGGAAAGCTACAGAGGGAATGGTCCCATCCCTCTACTGATTCAGAAATGAATTTATCTCTAATCATGGAATACTCTTCTGAACACAGAGAAAAAATGGGAGCACATTCTCCTGCCACTGCAGCCTCCAGTTTTTGGTTATGGCCTCTTTGCCCTGTTCTGGCCCCAACTTTTTATTACATGCACGGGTCCAGGACTTAGTTCTTTGTTAGAGATTAATGATCTGGAAATGGATTTGGCTTCCTGAAATCTGCAAATGTACAAAGAAGTCAGGAGCAGAGTGTGCAGCTGCCTGTCACCCTGCTCTTGCTGTGCCAGACCTGTCTGTCCATGCTATATCATGTTGGGATCCATCCTGAAGCCAGCTGCTGTCTGTGGCTGATCTTCAGCCCTATGAACGCTTGAGTTTAATTTAAAAATCGCTGCAAGGATTAAAGAATCCTTCCCCAATCCTGCTGGTCCAGGGTGAGTAATTTCGTTTGACAGGCAAGTAAAATGCCATTGGTTTCTTGCATTACCATCAATCACTCTGGTAAATGGCAAGTAATTTTTGTGTGGTGGCTGGTAAATTTTCCTGACAGCTTTGCAAGGCTGGATAAGCTTTCTAGGTTGTGGCAGCACTGTGAGCAACTCACTTTGGAGGGCTGAATCCTCCTGAACTCTTTCCCATCTTTGGCTCTGGAGCTGCTGGGCTCTGTCTGTCAGGCATCAGCTTGCAGAATGATGTTTTGGCCAGATCTGAAGAGCAAAAGCTGGGACTTGGAGCTTCAGGGTGTCCAGGGGCAAAAAGCTGTCTCTTCATTTTCATAGCTGGGAACATTGCAGGCAAATGCAGGCAGACAGGGTTTGGCACCATCCATCTGTGGGGCTTTCCCTGCACTTTATTGCAGTGGATTGATTATGGACCCAGCCAGCCTCTGCTGCACAGCTGGGCTCAGGTGAGAGACCAAGCTTGGGACTTGCAAAATTGCAAAAAACAAATTTGCAGAACTGCAGAGTTCCAAAGGAGGATTCAAGGAGTCACTCTGCCTGCAGAGTGTCCAGGAAGCTCTGGAGAAACACCACTGGAGAAACCAAACTGGGCTGCCAGACATAAAAGCTGTTGGCACTGTGGCCAAAGGGCTGAACAGGGCTACCTGAGCACCAGAGTGAAGTGCTGACTCCTGAGGAGCGTCTTGGAAAATTGTCTGCAGGTTAGGAAAAATGTCTTACAGTGAAGAAAGGAGAATGGAGGGAAAAAAACCAGGGTGAAAAAAATCTTTGATGTTTTATCCCAGCTGGAGGGCTGTTCTCATCAGAACTGGCTCGTTATTAGCCTGCTCGGTGGTCATTGGTGCCTGGAGTACAAACCACATAATCATAATGCTCACTAAAGTTTTCACTACCAGCAGAAAAATGCTTTTCTGCTGTAATATATGGTGCCACCTTTTCAAGAAAACTACTGGCCTGAGCTATGCTGGAAATTGAATTCTATCTTGTGGAAAGGGAGATTATTTCCTAAGGTTCCCTTATTCACCGTCCTGGCACACAGTGCTCAAGGTAAAGGTGCACTCCAGGATGATTGATTGGCAAGCGTGAGAGCACTGCTGTTCCATGTGACAGGGATATAAAGAAGGATATTTTTATTTTTTGACAGTGAAGGGGAAATGGCATTACTAGCAATATTCAGCAATGTACTCTGCAGCCCCGGTTAGCTCTGCATATTTTATGGCATCCATTTTCTTTCTTCGATTAAACAACATAAAACCCCATAAAATACTCCAATAAAAACAACAACTACTAGTTCAGGCAAAGTTCTTGTGGCCTTTTTAATTCTGGGAGGACTTTCATTGCTGTGTTGTTTTTTTTTTTCATTTTCCTCCAACTCCATCCCTTGTGCTCAGGTCAGTGTCTCCTTGCCACGGCCTGGGTGGAGGTCCTGGTGACAACCTGTTCTGTGCTGCTTTCAGAGTGCTGAGCAAGCATGGATAATGCAGGATAGATCCCCTAAAGACCACTCCATGCTGTTAAACAACTGCTGGATGTGCCAGGGGTTGGGATGAGTTCAGTGGAATTAGAAGTGTATATAGTTTTCAAAGATCTGCTCTTTTGAATGATCATTTTTAGTTTATTTTTCAGCTTGAAGCAACCCAGGAAGGTTCTTTTGGCCCTAAGTCATATGTACTGGTGTCTGGTCAAAGAGAATTAATTATAATCATATATTATAGGATTTAATAAACTTTTAAAAGGAAATGTCAGAGACTCCAGGATGGTGAGGCAATTCAGCTGCAGTGATGGAGTGTTTTAAATGCTGTAAACCCTGCTCCAGTATTGACCAGGACATGCCATGGAGCTCGTTATCTGCTTTGGCAAGGACAGGGATGGAAAGTTTTTATTTTGTTATTGTTTAGGTGCTTCCAGAGTCTCTGACCTTCAGAGGTTTTTTTATTTGTAGAGGCAGAAAAATGACCCTTTTATAACAGTGCTTTGTCTCCCAGGAGCCCTGAACTCTGTTCAGGCTGCAAATGTTTGTGCAGTGATGATCTCTGGAAGGAGCCTTTCAACAAAAAGAAACCTGTAAGTAGCTTTGTCTTTGCAGGGGGACACTTCTGCCTTACTTTGATTTTTTCATTATGGCTTCCAAAGCTGTGTTTCTGCATGATTGCAAGAATTCCAGGTTCAAATGCTTTGAACTCCTTCAGGCTGGTAATGCATATTCTCCCTTAAAACTTGTGGGTTTTAAAGAAGAGCTTCGTTTCTTAGAGCACTGCATTGGTTTCAAGGTAAAGGACATGGTCTGAGCCTTTTAGATCTCTCAGAGAAAGGCTGAAGAGACTGGAGGGGCTTTGATTTTTATTCTGTAGATGTGTTACAGAAAACAACTCCAGCTTTTCACCTCTCCTCTCTGCAGAGAAGGTTCAGCACAGATTGTTGTGTTGGAGGGAGGAGGGCAGGGAGGGCAGTCCTGGGGTGTCTGAGGGCACTGCCAGCACTCCCAGCTCCTGGCACCACAATCCCAGCTCAGTTCATCCCTCAGAGGCCCTGGGATGGAGGAACACATCTCTGTCCTTCAGGGCAGGCTGTGGGTGCACCCTGAGGAGGGAGGGATGGCAGGAGCTGCTCAGTGCTACAAGGATCCTTTATGCTGGGAAAAAGACCTGTCTCCTTCTGATTTATAGCAGAATGGTTAATTCATGTTTATGGGATATTTGAATGTGTAACGTGTCCAAAGAGTTCTAGGAATTGTGTGTGTTTATTGGCAAATTCTGGGCAGGCAAAGGACAGAGGATCTGCTCCCTTTCCATGCTGGTGGAGCAGGATTCTCTGGAGCTGGGCTGGTGGGTTCCAGGGTTGGCCCCCAAACATCAGGCCTGTCCCACTGCTGTCACAAATTTCCTGGAATTCAGGAGCTTTCAGCACAATCTAGACCCACACTTGTTTATATTTTGATTAAAGTCATTTATATGTCAAAGGTACAGCAATGTTTCCAGGTAGACTCCAATAAATTGTGACTTTTAGTTTTACTCAGAACAAGCCAATTGTTACAGAACTTTTTGACCTGCAGTTTGAAGTACTACTGGAAAATTACAGGAATACATTGAAATTCAGTATCTGTACGATTTTTAGGAATAGAAGTACATGGTGTCTCCATAGAAATAATAGGGTTTTTTCTCCTTGCATGAATTTCCAAGCAAAGGTGAATAAACATCCTTATTTTGAAGTTGCCCAGTGAGTTAAATGGTTAATATCATGTCTTGAGTCAATAGATTTGGACCTGATGTCTCCTGTCTCCGTGCCTGGCAACCCTTTTTCTCCCAGAGGGACAAAATTCCACTGTTGACATATTTCAAAGGAAACAGTGCTCGCTGTGGGAGACGGCGTTTTCATCTCGTGTTACATAAAGCCTTCAGAACCTCTCAGGTTTCCATAGCAGTGTTGGAAATCCATATAAAACAGGTCTGGTTTGTGACAGGAATAAATAAGAATAAAAATTAATAGCTTTAATTTCAAGCCAATTAGGATGCCTTTCTGCTGTTTTTCTAAGCTGTGTTTGCTTACCTGAGAGAGAGAGAGGGAGAGCAGTTTGAAAAATGGAGTTTCTGCTGAAATGTGAAGATGAAATCTTAAAATGTCTTCTCTCCTTTAAAGAAATGACAAAACTTGGGAGTTTTCATTTGGATATGGAAATATAACATGATGCTTGGCTGCTTTGAAGTTGATCACATCCTCTTTGCTGATTTTATGAGCATAGTCTTATGCCTAGAAAATGTTTCTCAGACACCTTCCCTTTGAAAAAGATTCCTAAGGAGGGGTGACACCTCTCCTTCTGACCTTGCTTCACAGATGTCAAATTTAACATCTCAGTGTTAAACAAGCACATTAAAATTCATCAATCTGGTCATCTAGAGCAGCTGAGGAGCTCTCCTAAAATGTTGAGTCATTCTTAGGAAAAATGGGGGGCTCTTGAGAGAAGCTGCTGCATTTTTTTAAAGAGAAGTTATATGCACAGTTTGGTGAGAAGAAGGAGGAAGAATTTTTGGTAAAATACTCCCTCCATCATCATATCCTGTTTTTCATCCTGCCTTATTTTTATCATGCTTCTGTAAAAGCTTCCTCAGAATCATAAGCCATCATACTCAAGGGGTGGTTGTGTTAATTTGTCTTCCCTAATAGTTAATTTATCACATGGAAAGCACCTTACTGTCAGAATCCAAATTAAAATCCTGTTTACTCTTTTCATTATTCAAAATCCAATATGCTAGTGAGCTCAATGTTTTACATAATTTGAAACATTTGATGGGCTGGAAAAAAAGAAAAGGTTGATAGCTTCACCTTTTTGGGTAGAAGAGCGGTAATTGTGTCATTCCAAATCTTTGGCATTGATCCCCCCCATGATTTCAAAGGGTTTTCTGTCCTCTGAGTCGTTGGCTTTTTTCCTGTCAGCCACCACTTGTGTTGAGCAGATTTGTTCCTGCCTTGCCCCCCTGAAGCTGTTTCATCTGCTGTGTCCTGCCCAGAGCTTTGGTGCTGCCTTTCCTCCTGAGCTGGACTGAGATCTGTGACACTAATAGCTGCTCTCAGGGGAGCTGCAGCCCAAATGCTTGGCAGGGTTAAGCACCGCAGCTACAAAAGGTTATTTAAAAATAACGGGTGCAGGAGGAAGTGAGGTGTGCCGGGGGAGGGAAAGGCACATTTCCAGCGAGGTGTGAAGGTGGGAGCAGAGCACAGCTCTGAGCCTGCACTGGGGCACGTGGGGCCAAGGCAGGCACAGCCAGCACACCCAGCTCTGCTTTGGGAGCACATTGCAGCCCATTGTGCGCTGAGGGCTCAGCCACTGCAGCAGGTTTTAGCATGGATGAAATTCAGATCAAATCTTAAGCACAACTCCAGGTGGCTTTGGAAGTTGCTGCCTTTCTCTGAGTATTAATTTGCCTTTAACCCCAAGGGCAAACCTGGGGGTTTTGTCCCACCATTGTTTCACTGGTAACACTCATTGGCCCTGGCTTTTTCCCAGAGCCACGCTGAGCTTTTTGCCTGCTGCTGCCTTCATCAAACCCTTTTACCTGGGGTTTCCTTCAGTTTTTGGAGCCTTGCAGTTGCTGTTTCCAAATTGCCATCTGCTCACCATGTACTTACACCTCTCTGTGGGGCTGTGTAGGCTGCTTGTTTTACTGTGCTGTAAAGCAGAATATTCCTTGTGTTTCTACTCTTGTGACCTCTTTGGAGAGGGCTGGGGTCTTTGCAGGGTCTTTATGTATTTTGAAGTGTATTTTACATACTTGGAAAAATAACTTTGCTTGTAGTGACATTAATATGGAATTGCAGAAGCAAACACAGCTGGCCCAGTGGTGCTATTTTAAGGAGAATTTGATGGGGAAGTAATTTGAACATAAATCTGTGACAGGTCTTTTAAAATATAAAAGAACAAAGAACTAAAGCTCTTGGGAAAATATTTTGAAAAATAAGCACTTGCTTGGCTTGTGAAGATTGAGGACCTGATCCCCTGAGCTGTTGTGAGTTCTGTGAGACGTGAGGCAGTGCAGGGCTCCTGATCTCACACCCCAAAGCCCCAGCACAGAAAGGGCATTGCTGGGACTGGCAAGTTTGGCTGGCTCTTATCAGTGGCTCTGACACCAAAATATTCCTTGGCAGCTCTGGGTCCAGCTCCTGGTTCTGCCATGTGTTTTCTGGGTGATTTTACATCACCTCATTCCCTCATATTTCTGGATTACCCATGAAGAATTTTGCCCAGGAGGCTCAGTAAGACAGGAGAGGGATGGTGCCTCTCCTTGGGGGAGCTCCCCATGCTATAATTGCATTTCCCAGGAGGTTTTGCTTTCACACCCTGTGAGGGATGAACTCCTGACTGTCTGAGCCTCCCTCCCAGAAGCCACAGAGAGCACTGGAAGTGGGAGCTGTGAATCACAGACCTGCTTCTCTCTCCCAGCCAGCTCCCTCTCCTTCCTTCCTCCACCTCTGCAGGAATCCTGCTATTCCATCCTTTATCAGACACTGCCCATCTCACCCACACCCACAAGTCCCCAGATGTTATGTCTGAGTTCAGTGGTGATTTTAATTTCTAATGCTTGGTTTAATGTAGCCTAAAACACATGTATTTTAACTAGAAACTCCCCAGGGACCTTGTTCAGAACTAATTGCTTGCTGTTTGTGCAATTCTTCAAATATGGTAAATGCTCTGTGAGGGCCTGGAATTACTCAGCTGTTCTCTGGTTTGGTCTGAGAGATGGGGAGGGGTGTCTAGCTGGGAATGGGGAGGGATCAGCCCTCATTCTGGCTCTGCAGAGAATATAATTTTGGGCAAGTTGACTAAACTGGTTACAGCTTGGATTTCCTGTAGGGAAAGGATAATGGCTTTATTTTTAATTGGGCTAAAAATGTGTGTGGAAGGGCTGACTGCAGAAATGGTTGGAAATTACAAATGAAATTTATCATAACTGTTATTATTAGTACGTCATTGAGAGTGAATTTAGCTCAGATCATGCTTTTCCCCCTAATGGAGTGGGGAGGGGATAAGAAGATTTCTAAAATAGCTCTGAAAAAGTCGTTTTTCACATCATTTTGAGCATTTCCCATCTGCTGTGAGCACATCTCTGTTTTATTTCCTAAATATCTTTTCCTTCTGTTCCTATTTTAAAGTTCCTTTTGCCAAGACTTTACCTCCCAGTTTCCAGTGCCAGGCTTGGGGCTGGGGCTGTGTGACAAGCAAGGATTCACCTTTCAGATTTTGCACTGAATTCACGGGGAGGCTGTGGAAATCCCAAACCACGTTCCGGGTGCATAAACCCCTCCTGCAGCTCTGAGTTTCCTCCCAGCCCTTTGTCCCATTTTCCTTGTGCTGGGAGAAATGAGAGAAGAGGTTTAGCCTGGCTCAATTCACAGGGTCAAATACATTTTGGGCTGGGATTGCATTTTAAAAGAGTTGCTGGTTCCAGGTTGGCAGGCTGGGAATGCTGCTGCATCCAGCCCAGCACGTTTGTGTCTTTATATTCTGCAATAAATGGGGGACACATTGTTCTGGGGAAAGTCCTGCCAGGGCTACCTAATGTGCTCCAAAATCCACATTTCAGGCAGCTCCTCTGTGCCCTTGGAGCTGCAGGAGGGGCTGTGCTCACTCTGAAGCATTCTGGCACTTCTCCCTGGAGATCCTGCAGGGACAGTGGCACAAAGGCTCTGATGGAGGGGTCACCTTTGTGTGGGAGCTCCCTCACCTCTATGGCAGGGATATCCCAAATACTCAGGCCCTGGGTGATTTCTGCCCAGCTCCCATCTCACATCCCTGCCAGCTGCATTTTCAAATGGGCACTGCAATGTTTTAGAGGTGGGTTTTCTACAGGACACTTTTCTGTCTGACAATTCTGCTTTTCAGAAAGCAAATAAATATTTCATATTTCATGGGAACAAAATGTCAGTTTTGCCAAACTTCCAATTGGCTGTCATGTTCTGCTCCTTTTTTCCTTTTTTGCCCCTCTCATTTCAAAAATTATAAAAAAAGTAATTAAGCCATCTTGGTGGTAACAGTTGCTTATTGGGTCACAGTTCTATGAAATACTTCAGCATCTCCTTTCCACAGTTTCATGCACAGAGATGGCAGAATTTTTGTCAGCTGGCAAATTTAAAGGACATCAGATTTTTTTTCAGGCAATTCCATTTATCCTTACAGCTCCCTTTGAGTTGGCAGAGCAACACTTTCCAGTGTTTTATACGTGGGGAAGGGAGGTATACGAAAACGAAATGATCCACCCAAGCTTCTAATTGAAGCCTGGCACAGAGGAGGGCCCACACACGTGCCATTCACCATCCCTTCTCCAGCTGATGGCAGCTCTGCTAGGAATTTCTTACTCCTTTTTGAAGCCTCAGTCCCCAACACTTACATTAATTTTTGTGCCTGTGGAGTTTGGGGGAAGATTTAAAGATATGAATCACTTATCTGAGGAACAGTAGGCTCAAACTCCCATATGTAGGCTGGTTTCATTTGAATTTCTTGACTTTTCCTAAGTGAGAAGCCGAACGTAGTTTCTTCCTTCTTTCAACCTTCCTGGCTCTACTGATATCCAAAAATGCAAAATGACATCTTGTCTCAGCCCACCAGAGCAGATGCAACGCAAGGGATTAGACTGGAATTTTTCCTAAAATGCAGCATTCTGAGACACTTTTGGAAAAGGTGCCTGGGGAGCAGCGAGCGCTGTTCACTTGCTGCTCACCCAGAGAGGCAGAGGGGGCAAAAAAACCCACAGGGCCTCCTCTGAGGGGTCACCCCGAGGGGCAGCCAGCCCTGGGCCAGCAGGAGAGCCTCACCTGGTGGCAAAAACCAGCTCAGACACAGGAGGATGAACAGCAAAGCTCCCTGGCTGAGGGGATGCTCACAGCTCAGGGGCTGGGCTGACAGGGGGTCGGTGGTTTGGGGTGCAGGGTCCATGAAGGAGGCTGGGACAGCTGGATGGGGAGAAGGAGGGGGATCTTGGAGCTCCTGCATCCTTGCACTCTGTGTGAGCACCACTGATGGAGGCAGAGGGAGCAGCTTCAGGAGGGGCTGCACAGGGGTCCTGAACCCTGCCCAGGTGTGCAGGAGCTGGGTCTGGAGCTCCTCATCCTCGTTGTGGCTCTTCATCCTCATTGTAGCTTCTCATCCTCGTTGTAGTTCCTCATCCTCAGTGTAGCTCTTCATCCTCGGTGTAGTCTTCATCCTCATTGTAGCTCCTCATCCTTGGTGTAGCTCCTCATCCTCATTGTAGTTCCTCATCCTCATTGTAGTTCCTCATCCTCATTGTAGCTCTTCATCCTTTTTGTAGCTTCTCATCCTCATTGTAGCTCCTCATCCTCATTGTAGCTCTTCATCCCTGGTGTAGCTTTTCATCCTTGTAGCTCCTCACCCTCAGTGTTGCTCCTCATCCTCATTGTAGCTCCTCATCCTCATTGTAGCTCCTCACCCTCAGTGTAGCTCCTCATCCTTGCTCTAGCTCCTCATCCTCGGTGTAGCTCCTCATGCTCTTCCTCCCCAGGTCTGGTTCAGGACGGACAAACGGAGCTGCTGCAGAGTGAAGCTCTCTGCAGTGCAAAGCTGTGTAGGAGGACATAACGAGCTTCTGGCAGATGGGAAAAGGCTGATGAATCCTGAAATTGTGGATAAGTTCCAACTGTCCTGGTGTGCCTGTCCCCCCAGCATCTCTGTCCTTCAATTAACCTTTAATTAACCAGGATTTGACCTGGGTGAAAAGTCAGGTTGGAAGTTTTCAGACACGTTGTCAAGAAAAGCATGGGAACTTGAGAGGATGGTAATAGGAATTTCTTTAAAAAATACAAATTTGGCTGAGGAAGAGAAAATATAAAAACTGGTACTTTGATTTGTTTGGGTTTTTTGGTTTTTGGTTTTTTTTTTTTTTTTTGCCAGGTCTTAATGATTTTTTTTCTAAAGTGGTTTACTAATAAAAGAAAATATTGAATCCATTGCTGAGGGCCCAGTTCTCTATCTCATGTGAATTACGAGTCAGTCTGAAATGAAACCACGCAGGTGTCTTGCAGGAATTATTTGGTCCAGTGCAATTACTACAGAATAAGTGAATGTCCCTCTGAAGAAAGAAGAGGAGGTGATAGGAAAGGGCACATCAGCTTTGAGGAATGCTGTTTGGAGATGTGAATGCCTGTGGGAAAGCAGGAAGGACACAATTAGAAAATATCAGGTACAATCCTGCTTCAGAGAATATTTTTCATCAGCTTGGTTATGCCAGGCATGGATTTGACCCATCGAGTCACTAAAGGCTTACAGGCAAAATAAGGATATCATGAAAGCAGGATGAATTAATTCCTTCTCAGAGGAACAGGCCACCCATGGCGCTGTGAACTCACTTTGATCCCAGCCCATGGACCCAGCCAGAGCTCCAAGGAAGTTTTTAATGGTGTGACACGAGCACCAACTGGCCATGAGGCATGGGGCAAAGCCATCACAATTCACTGTTAAATAACACTCCAGGTCCCAGCAGTGCTGTTCCATTCCACCATATAACTAAAAGGTCCCTCTTGGCTTTGCTTTTAATTAATTAAGTCACAGCAGTGGCGAGCGTGGCGCTGCAGCAGTTTCTCTCTGCCTAATTGTTCTCCAGGCATATTTGCAGCACTCCTGTTGTAATCCCAGGCTTGTTTCAGGAGTCAAGCTGCACAAATGAAGTTCCTGCTAATAAAAGCAGTTTGTTTCCTATTCCTTGGCAATCTGTTCCTAACGCTGAGCCTCGTTGGAGCATGGACTTTTTATTTTTGGCAAGTTTTATTTTCTCTGAGCCAAAACCCAGCGACATTTCCCAGCTACCACACTGCTCTCAAACTCTAGCCATTCTCAGGAAATCAAAGTTTTCCATGTCAGCATCATATTATTTTTGGCAGCAGTAGTCTGATGTGCCCAGTTTGATAGATCCTGCTGCAATGACATAATTGTTTTCCTCCCTCAGTCTAGGATAACTTACTCCTTTTCTCTCCTTCCTGCATTATGGTCTTTGAGCAATGGAACTCATTTTTTTCCATGCAGGCATCCCTAATATCAGAAGATACCTCACTCCCAAAGGTTTGCAGGCAGGAGGATGTATTTTATATCACATTGCTCTTATTTCCCATCTCAAACTGCAGGACAGACACAGCAAATTAAATCAACTTATGCTTCATCACACCTTTTTCATTTGTATCAGACTGGGGCCACGGAAGCAGAAACCATTCTTAATCTCTCCACATTGCTCAAGCTAAAGTTGACTGGCTTTGCACATAATGAAACTCATCCCTCACCTCTGTAAATGACTGGACCTGGTTTATGTTTTTAAACAGAGTGACTCCTGGCTGCAGCCTGTCATTGATGGGAGAGGGAGTATTTCCTTTCAGCCTCCTGTTCACCTCTCTGGGTGGATCTGTGGCTAAGGTGTTTTGTACAGGCAAACAAAACTCCACAACTTTGTGAAAGTTGTAAAGCCGGTATGTTTATTTCAGCACGTGGACATTACTCTCCCTGAAAGACTTAAGCACCTCTGGGAACTCCAGATCCTTCTTTATCCCCCTCTCAAATACATATGCATCCAATTTCACAATAGGCTCATACATATTCAATTTTACAAATTTTGCGTGGTGACATTTGCTGCTAATTCTTTATCAGAAAGAATTCCTAGGTGAGGTTGACCTGCTCTCACAGCAGTCCCTGTCTCTCTGTCTGTCCCCCTTATCTCTGTCCTTCACTGAAGCAGTTTCTCTGAGCCTAGGCTTTTTACGAGAACAGGAGTCAGACTAAACAGCAATGTTTGCAAACTACAGACTTCACTCAAAGACGTACATTTCACCTAAATCAAAATGGATTTCTAAAAATTTCAGAATTGTTTTCTCTGGAAAACTTCCACTGTGTCTCAAAGGCAATGCTTGGTGTCCCAACAGGATCAGGACGGCGCCAGGCGTGAGGATCTCGGACATCAGGGTGAGCGACGCTGACCAGTGGGGAGTGCAGGAGGAGACGGACAGCGCGCGGAGCACGGCCACGCTCACCTGCGTGCACAACGACCCCGGTGCCATGGACAGGTGGGTGAGTCCTGCTGCCTGCCCTGGCCAAATCCTGCCACACACACTCACTGACTCCATCAGCGAGCTGCAGCGCTGCTCCTCTGCCTGCCTGCAAAGTGTGGGTGATCCGGTGACAGCTTTGTTCCCTTTGTTTCACTTCTTGGGAATAGATTATTGAATCAAACCGGAGGCAGCCCCCCAGTCCCAGCTCACATCTGCTGCTCATGGCACTTCAGGGCAGCAGAATTCCTCTTGCCAAAGAGCCGACAAGAAAAATATGAACTAAACCAGAGAACTGGGTTCTTTGACAAGAATTCCTCTTGCCAAAGAGCCAACAAGAAAAATATGAACTAAACCAGAGAATTGGGTTCTTTGACAAGAATTCCTCTTGCCAAAGAGCCAACAGAAAAAATATGAACTAAACCAGAGAATTGGGTTCTTTGACAAGAATTCCTCTTGCCAAAGAGCCAACAGAAAAAAAAATGAACTAAACCACAGAAATATGGTCCATTTTGGGTGTAGCCCCTAGGGGGCTTTGTCTGCCCCTTTAATGAAGGGCCTTCAATAAATATAACTGCTTTTTATTCCCTTCATTTTGTCTCTTTTTAGGTAGTTTTTAGGTAGTCCCAAAAAGCCACAGGTGGATGGGCAGGGTCTGATCCCTGTGAACCCCATCAGGTTCTTTCCTCTAACAAGCACAACCTCTGCTCCCTTTGGAGCAAAGTGGAAAACCATCAGTTTAAAAGTGAAATACTGAGGTCAAAGGAAGATTGAGGTCATCTGATGTTACTGAAATCAAAATGAAGGGGCTATTTTTAAAGTTGGACCAAAAAAAATGCCTGAACATTGAAACTTATTGCCTTGTATGGGGTTTCACTAATCCATGAAATTATACCTGTCACAGTAACTTAGTTTTTATTAAAACTGAGTTTTGCTTTGTGTTGAACTGTTAAATTGCACAAAAGCAATGCATCTCAAGTTAATTAATACTTTGACCCTTTCCTTTGTGAGATTAGTTTAATATTTTTGGATTAATTAAAGTATGCAAATAGAAACTGCTGAAAGATCACTTCCAGATTTGCAAATATTGTAGTGCTTAGAGTAAATATTTAACTTTGATCTTTCCTTTAATTTGTCTTTTTGGTCATAATGATGGCCCTCCTGTTTCTTCTGAAGAATGTCAAGTGTTTCTGGAGAAGTTCTGCTGTTTCATTTAGACGATGGGAGACCTGAACTTGCTTTTATTAATGTCAGGGTGAAAGAATTGTCGCTAGAGCTGGTTCATTTTAGAATCCAAGGAGCTTCATGGAGGGCAGTTTGTGTCTGGGTGAGAGTGCAGGATCAACTTCTTCTGAGGCAGAAGCTGTCAGTGAACAGAATGGTTCATCCACCTCAGGGGAGATGCTTTTTTCTCTCTTGGAATTAATTTCCCTTCTGCTGACTGGCCCAGCTGGTGGAGGAGCAGTGGCTAAGCCAGGACCGAGCCTCTGGGCTGAGCTTAGCTGATTCCTGGGTAAGATTTGGCCGAGTTCATGGTGGGTTTGAGCCTCCCTCAGGCTTTGTGCGGGGTGGAAAGCCCCAGCAGCCCCTGGCACAGCTCTGGGAGCTTTGGGGACACCGAGGAACCGCAGGAGTCACAGCCACCCTGAATGAGTGAGGTCTGTGCCCTCCTGTGCCCTTCACCCCAGGCTGGGCTGCCTGGCACTGGGGCTGTGCTGTGCCAGCGCTCAGCTCTGATAAGAGCCCCTGACAGGCAGAGCCTGCAGGGAGAGCAGTGACTCTGGGCTCTGACATGTTCTAATCCTGGCTGCGTTCCTTTCAGCCCCTCTTATCAGCTGGAGCATTTTCAAATTTGCTTACTTTCCTAATCTTCCTCCCTCTCCCCTCTGCAGTGCTACTGCTATCAGGAGGTTTTCATCTCCATTTCTCACATTTCCCTACGCAAATTGAGTGTCCATTAAAATGCTTTAAATTAAGACCTTTCCTCCTTTCATGCAGAGTGCATCGTTGCCTTTTTTGTGCATTACTTAAAAAAAAAATTCCTTATCACAGTGTTTCAGGCAGTTTACATTATATTCTATTAAAAATCCATTTTGTCCAAGGTTGTCACAATTCATAGATTAAAGCCTTCAAGAGTGTGTTTTGTTAGGAATACATTCATAAATTCACCTCTTTAGTAGTCCCATACGCTTGTATTTAAAACCTCTTTTTTGATAATGCAGTTGAACAAAGAGCATAAAAAGAAGAGATTTATTTTAAATACATACACACCAGTATATTTGCCCACATCTTTTCTCATCTGTGTGGAGCTTTGCTTTGCCCTTACTTTTGCTATCTCAAAGGAGGATTTTGTCCCTCATTGAGTGAGGAGATTGCTGGTTGCCATCTGCACCTCTTCTCCCTCGAGCTCTCTCCTTGGGGCAGAACTCTGAGAAAATCTCATTTTGGTGGGCATAGTTGAAGCAGCAGTGTTTTGGTCCAAAAAGACACAGTTTATTCTTCAAGCACAAGCAGTTCTGCTCTGTGCCTGCAGCTGGGACCCAGCACTTGCATTCCTTGGGGAAGGATCCGTGTGGATTTCTGCTCTGAGTGCAGGGCAGTCAGGGCTGGTGGGCTTTGCTGAAAATCAGCTGTTTCCAGCCCTCTGTGCAGAACAGCTGAGCTGCTGAAGGGCTGGGATCTCACCCAGTGCTGGATCAGTGCAAGAAATGCTTTTGAAATAGCCAAAATCTGGGAGTCTGCCAGCCACAAGTCCTTGGTGGTTTCCTGCAAGCAGATCCCACTTTGTACAGACCATGCAGGTTTTTTCCACTGCATTTGCCAAAAGATGGATGGAGCCTTGCAGTTCTTGTGTCCTTTGCTCCTGAGAGTTCTCTGGAAGCATTTCAGAACATGCCACAAATTAGCCTGCAGTGGGACCAGGGCAAGAGGGCTTGAAAAAATGCCCTGAGAGCCTGGTCCATCCTGGCAAGCTGTGCTACCCCATAACTCAGGGCTGATATCCTGAGGAACAGGACTGCAGGAGCTTTGCCAGGGTGATTTAGCATTTTACAGGATTAGGTTATTTCAAATCAGTGCTGAGCAGGAGCTCAGTTTCCATGGTCTCATTGAAAGGCTCCAGAACAGAACATATTTCATGGTGCTCGGTGTTCTCCTTGCTGCAAAGCTGAAGAACAAACTCTGCATGTGACCCAGCCTGTGGTTCAGGACAGAGGGGGTGGCACCAGCACAAAACTTGGGCCAGAGAGTTTCAACAGCTCTGAAAGGGAATTTTATACTGAGAGATGATTTCCCTTCCTCAGGAACAGCCATTAAATTGGATTGGATTATTACCAGGTAAGGAGAGTCTGATCCTTGACAAACTAGTGTTTTAATCAGGAAGGTTATATTTATGCTAACTAGCAAAGTTAATCAAATTGATTTAACCTGCAGTGCTGAGTAGAGTGTTATTGAGACCAAACTGGTGCTTCTCACCTTGGGATTATTTTATCTTCATGTCTTTAATACAGCTCCTGTCTCTCAGGATATCTGTCACTGCATATATTAAACTTGCATGAGGGGCACTCAGTATGCAGAAGCAGAAAGAGTGAAATTTTCAGAAGGCTTTTTTTTCAGGTGTCCTCAGAAGTATTTATTCTGTTATCTGGAAGTTTATGTATTTTTTAAATTGATGCAGTCCAACTCTAACATTTGACATCCTCTGCCTTTAAACTTGAATGAAAAATTAAGATTCTCTTATGATCATTCAGTTTCTTTACTATTTTAAGAGGTGTTTACAGAATTCAAATTATTAACTCATTTTATAAAACTGTAATTTTAATGCAGCTTTGAAACAGGAAAAGCAGTTATTTTATGTATTTATAGGCATGCAAATGCATCCTCCTGTTTTAAAATAATTCACTTCTTTTCCTATGCTTGTGAATACCCTTTGAACCAGGAATATCAGCCAAAAGAAAGATGTAAAATTTGCTGCCAGTTAAGATTTGGGCATATATTTATTTAAATTAAATATGTGTTGCTGGCATGGATGATCAGCTGAGGAAAGATCATTTGGTTTTGTTTTCAAAGCTTTGGGGATGTCTTGAAAACGAGAGCTGGGGTTCTTCCCTCTGTGTGCTCATTTGGACAGGGTTTGTGGCAGGGTTGTGGCAGGGTTTGTTCTTCCTCCTGTGCTCATTTGGACAGGGTTTGTGGCAGGGTTTGTGGCAGGGTTTGTCCTTCCCTGTCTGTGTCACTTTGCAGGGTTTGTGGCACAGGTGACAGCTGTGACAGGGAGCCCGCTGTCCCTGCCCTATGAGGTCCATTCCTCCTGCACCTTCCAGTCCCCCCTTCCTGGGCCAAGAACCAACCTGGGCCATCCTGGGGTGCTCAGCCCCTCTGCCAGATGGACACTCTCTCTCAGAGCTCTCTGGAGCTGTTTCTGTGTTGAATTCCCCTCCATTCTGCCCCAGAGTGACAGACTCGGGTCTGGTGTCCCCTCCAGGCCATCAGGAGAGGGGCTGTGGGGCAGAGGTTCCCAATCCCCCTCTCCAGGCCGAGCCTGGCCTTTGCTGAGCTGATTTTTGCAGTGCCTCGGCCTCCTGCAGGCCGAGCTGTGCCTGTACCCAGTGTCAGCTCAGCACAGGGCAGGCTCTGGAGCTCCTGGAAGATAAATAATGCCAGAAAGATGGGCTGCAGCCAGTGTACACACACAGAGTGCCGTTCCCCACCCTGGGGAGGGCATCAGGCCGCGCACTCAAACACTTCCTGATGTGTTTATTGCCACAGGAACCCGCCTGGCCCCAGGACAGCAGCGTGTAAAGTGCCACCAGCAGCAGCAGTTGTCTGACAGAAGATCAATGGCATGTGTTGCTGTGCACAAAAGAGCAGTAACTGCTGCAGACAGCCAGCCTTGCTGGGACTTATTTCAGGCCGTGCAAGGGCAGTGGGCTGGGTGCCATGGAGTTCACAGAGCACCAGAAAGGGAATGAGTGAGAGGAGCAAGGGGAGAAAGGAAACACAGGGAGGTGAGGAAGGCAGGCAGGAAAGAATTGAGAAGAGATGAGGGAAAAGGCAAGGAGATGGAGAGGGAAAAGCCAGGGAGATGAGAGGGAAAGCCACAGCTGTCAACCCTGCCAGACTGCTGTAGGTGAGGACACTGGAGTTCCTCAGGAACTCTTGCCACCATGAAAGCCGTATTTCCATGAAGCCAGACTTCAGCTGGTTTGGAAAGGAAAGCTTTGAGTTAAAAATAAGGGGTGCTTAAGGTGTGGGAAGAAGCCACAAATGCTGTGCACTTGGGTGTTCCTCTCCTCTTCTTAGGCACTTTCCTTGGGTCAGAGGTGTTCTGGGCAAGGAAATGTGCTGTGGCTGTGGGATTCCCATGGCCTTTGGGTCCTGCAGGAGTTCATTTCCTGGCCTTTAGCCACCCCCAAGGCAGCTCTGTCCCCACAGCCATTGATGGAGAGGATTTTATCTTTAATGCAGCAGTTTTCAGGCTGTGACCTCTGTTGTGAGTGATGGAGTCTGTTCTTTGTGTGAGGAGTGTCCAGTGAGGAGCATCTCCACACATTTTCAAACGTAAGCAACTGCACTGAGTCACAAAGAAAACCTGAGTTAGAAGAATTTTAACCAGCCTTTATTCTTTACATCTCAGCCTTTTTGTGTGAAAGAAGCCAGGCCAGCTTGGCAATGTTCCTGTTAGATGAAAGCACTGCCTCCTCACAGCAGCTTAGAGAGGACATAAAAATAATAGACAAATTAACAGCAGTAGGAGGGACAGCTTATTGTAGAAAACTCTGGTGTGAGGATCAAATAGCATTTCTGGAGGGTCTTTTTTCCTCTTTCATTTTTTTCCAATTTTTTTTCCATTTAAGGCCAAGAACAATGAAATTGTCTCCATCTCGTGTAGGGAGCCCAAAATCCTGGGAGCCACATGGATTCCCTCCTGGCCAGGCAGCCCTTTGGGATGGCTGTTCCTGCCTCTCTCTTGGCTCAGTGCTGCTGTGGTAGAACCTCCAGCAGAGCTGGGTCAGAGGGAGCAGTGGCTGCCAGAGCAGATAATTGCTCCTGCCCTGTTTCACCAGCCCAGGAAGGTGATGGCTCAGCCACTCTTCCTGTTCCATCTTATTCCATCCCGTGTCATGACCCAAAAGAATCTTTTTGAACAAATGCACCTTTGGTAGCTGGAGCAGCCTGGTGCGCAGTGCAAAGTCAATGTTCTGTTGGCTGGAAATTTTGGAAAATAAGGAACCTCTTGTTGGAAGAACTCAATACAAACAGAGGCGTGAAAATGACTTAGAAAATTAATGCTTGATAAAGGTCTCTGGACTTGCCAAACCAGTAGAAAGCTTTATGCAAATCCAGAGAAAATGCAGAAAATTTCTTTTGGCAGATTTGTTTAATGGGACTACAGTAAATTAGAAAACTACTAGAAAAAAAAAAAGGCAACAAAACCAAATATTGGAACTCCAGACCCTTTGGTCTCTTCCTTGGTGCAGACGGGAACATGCAAAGGAGTGGCTTAAATGAACTCTTCATGAATGTACTCCATAGAACTTGATCCAAACCCTATTCTGAGCAACAGAAAAGCGAACCTAATCATTCTGAAATTAGTCTTGTTTTTTAATTTGACCTAATTACCTCGGTCTTGGGTGTATCATTCCTCAACGTGAAGCTTAATATTGATGTAACAGTTGGGAAAGTTTAATTTCAGGCTAGGGTGGTCTGTATAATGAGGACTGCAGGAATGTGGCAGGGAGGCTGGGAGCCAATTTGCAGTGCATGCAGATGAGTGAGTGGCTGCCGAAATCATCATTCACCCACTGGAGCTGCAGGGTTCCACCCTGGGTGCCAAAGGGAGTGATGGCACATTCACAGTGAATGGGGTTCTCCAAGGCTGTGCCATGGGGGTGGTGGCACCTGGGCTGCCTCAGGAGGTCCATGACCAAAATCTGCCCAGTTGTGGGGAATTTCCAGAGCTTTGCAGAGATCTGTGGCACTTTGCAGCTGTGCTAATTGAGAGCTGAAGTGTGTGATAAAGCCCAGGTGACCATGGCTGCTGAACTCAGCACTCAGAATGAGTCCTGACTCCAGGAACAAAATGGTTGTGGGTTGGATTTTGGGGTTTTTTTCCATAATTTAATAATCTTTTTCCCTTGATGAGTTGAGGTAGCCTTTTCCTTGGTGTTTGTTAGTGTGAATACCCAGGAAACACAACTCTTAGTACAAATCATCTTATAAATGTGAGATCTGCACATGTTTAGGTTTCTGTGCAGCACCTCGAGATACTTTCCATCCCCTCATTGATGGGAAATCTTCATGGATCCTTTTGGAATCCCAGAGGGAGGGAGGAGACGTGATCCAAGCCCTTATGGCACAGAAGCATGACCTGATTGTTCTGTAAATATTGTACTTTTTAATGCAGTCCCAGCTTGCAAACCTCTTCCAGGCTCAGGAGAGCCCCTTGATGTAGGGTGCCACTTAAGTACCCACTTGCTCTGAAGTACCTGTCTGGTTTGTCATGGCAGGTGTGATGATAAAGGAGGTGCTCAGAGCCTGCAATTAGAGACACCAATCTGCAGAAAATATAAGTTTTGATGGTGAGCCACGTTCTGTATAATGACAGGCATTAGTGTGTCACACCTGAAATACTGTGGAAATCAGAAACTGGAATTTTCTGTAATGCAGGAACATTTCTGGGGATATTTCAAGTGTTGCTAGGGAAATTATTTTTGGCAACTGTGCATAGGGATTTAAGTACCATAATTGGATTGTTCTTTGATATAATAGACTGGAAAAGATTATTGAATGAATGTGAAATCGGGGAGCTGGTGTTTGAGGTGTGTTTAATTCCCTCTTTTACCAGTTTATGAGTTTGGCTTGTAGCAAAGCCTAGTGCACACATTTGGATTCCATTCGTGATGTGTTGACTTGCTTACTTAATAGCCAGTGCATTAAAGTACAAAAGCTAACAACTCATTTATTAGGCATTTAGCCAAAACTTAAACTCATTTTACTGTTAGGAGGTGCTGTTGCTAGACAGGCAAATATTAAGTTTGTTACATTGATTTATTTGAATCATCTGTGCCAAACACATTATAAAACAGCCCAGCATTAACTTTGCATAAATTATTTTTTGCTTTAGTTAGAATTTTTCACTCATTTTGCCATTAATATGCCTCACCTGTGTTCACAACTTAAAAAGTTACTAACTTTTTATGTTTATATTTTTATGGTTAACTTGAAAAGTTATAAACTCTTGTAAAATGAAAACATGAAAATTGGCTGATGCTTTTGTCAGTGTCAGTGTGTGATTTTTGTTTGTTTCTTGTAACACTGGTGTTCATTTGAGGAGAGCATTAAATGAAAATTAAGCACTTTGCACAGGGCTGTTCACCAGCTCCTCTCCCTGGGCTGTAACAGGGGAATGAATCTCCCCTTGTACATGGCTGAAAATGCCATTTTATTTGGGTATATCATTCCCAAAGTCCTGTCTTTGGGAACTCACTCAGAAGATGTGTTTATTCCTTCCCTTTGAGTTGGTCTGTGTGGATTTTCCCAGGACACTTGTTCAGGGGTTTGCTGTGAAATATTGCAGTCATTAAGGCAAATCACTAAAGCTTTAGCAAAAAAGCTTTCCTTAAAACCAACTGCCAATAACTTGATCTTGCAAAAATGCCCTTTTTTAAATTTTTTTTTTTTGTTGGTGTAATTAATGAACTCGTTTAATTCTTCTGGAGTTCTTGGGCTCACTGGGCTCAAAAGCTGGGCATGGACAAGTCCCAAGAAGAACATTGCTGCTGGGGGTTGCCCTGCTGCATGTGGGGTGTGGGTGCTGCATTTTTGGGTGCTTTGGTTGTGTTGGCTGGGGGGCAGCAGCAGGATGGCAGAGCTCACCCCTGATCAGTGATTTCCCTGCACAAGCCTAAAGAATTATTTTGTCTTTTCTCTCAGGAGTTTTCAGTGCAGAGATTTAAACTGGAAGTATTGACCTTGGCAGTGAGGGGATGGTGGAGGTTTTTGGATATATGGGCTCCTGTTTTCACTCTCCCTCTTGCACAATTTATGTCCTTGCTGGTTCTCTAAGTGTCTGACTGGTGTATCTTTTTGTTAGACAAGCACTTATAAATGGTGTACCAGTTAATTTCTCTAGTAACAAGAGCAAGAAATAAGTTATTCCTCTTTTAAAAGGAGTCATTTAAGTAGGGAATAATGAATGCAAAATGCTGTCATTAAAAATCAGCAGATAAGCTGATGGATCATCTGTCATTCCCAAGCCTTGCCATAAAGGAAAAGTAGACTTTTTTTTTTTAATAAAAATGATAATGATGAGTATGGAGCATACTGACTATGAATGCCTTAATAATGAAAATTGTTATTTATTCAGTCAACAACACCTTGTGACTGCTGCTTAACAACACCTTGTAGGAGAAAATGACTTCTTTCATACTGAATATTTTCATTTGATTACCAATTGTCATCCTATTACTGTTATGAGCTGTTTATTAGTCAATTCCACAGGCTCCAAAAAGCCATCTCTGGTACCTGTGGCTGTGTGGAGTCACCTGCAGGAGGCTGTGCCCAGGTCCCTGTAGACTTGTGTTTGTTTCAGGGGCAGAATTTTGGGGAGCTCAGCTGGTGCTCGGGAAGCCAGAGAGCAGCTGTTGTCTCTGTTTTGCACCCCTTTATGCAGGATTTCCTTTAAATGGGGGGCCCTGCCCCTCTGCAGTGTGGTCAGCAATGTGTACATCAGCCTGAGAGCTCCCTGGGGTTCAGTAACACCCAAAAGTTGGCACTGGCATGAAATAAGAGCTGTCCCAGCCCAGCACCTGCTTCAGGCAGGAAGCGGAGCTCTGCTCCTCCCTTCACACCCTGGAGCATTGATCCTTCCCTCATCTCACTGTTGTCCATCCCAAAGCAGCATTTCCAGTGCTGTTCTGCAGATCTGAGCTCCCTTTGAGGGGCTGTTTGCTGCCCCACAATGAGCTCAGCTCTTCCAATCACTCATGTTTTACATGGATGGCAACCCCAAGCCCGATGAACGTAGACATGTTCTGTGGTGGAGGGGAAAAAAGTGTCCAATGTTTTCTCAGAAGCTGAAAATACCAGCAGATGCCTGTTGATTTGGAGCTATCCAGGCACTTGTACCTTTATTCTTTGCATGAGTGTTGAAAGCCACTGTAGGGCTCCTTTCTTGGTGTTTTACAGAACAAACTCTGTGATCTTTTTACAAAATATATATTTATAGATATATATAGCAATAAATAGCATAAAGAGCTGGAGAACTGGATGGGTGGGAGCAGGAATTGAATGGAACTAGAAGCTGATCACCCGCAGTGGGACAATTTGTGGTTTTGCCTCTCGTGATTGAGTGAATTGGTGAAGCTTTGGGGCTGGCACCAGTTAATCCTGTAGTTTCCCCCTTTTTTGATGAGGGGATGTGTGCTGGGCTCCTTCCCTCACCTCTCCCTCCACCCCAGCAGAGGCTCCAGCAGAGATCAACAGCAGTGCTGGGGCTCTGTGAGCTGTAATTCTGCTGCAGCCATGATTATGTGTCAGCCTGCTGCACTCTGTAAGTGCTACTCCTGGCTTCCTGCTGGGAGCAGTTGATTAGATTCCAGTACCTTTTATGCTGTGGATAAGGATTCTTCTAACAAAGCATAGTAACGCACAAAAGCCCCCATTTGTATTTTACTATTTTCTTCCCCCCCTGCTCATAACTCATGCTTAAATACAAAACTAAAATGTTTTTTTTGGCAAGCCTGACCTTCCTTAACTCAATCTGTCCTCCCACTCCAAATAAAATTCAATTGCAAGGTCTATTGTGGCCTAAATTGTAGGATAAGTCTTGGACCTAGGTAGAAATTTTCTACAAAATGTGAACCTTAAGCTGAATTTTGGACTCTCTCTGACGAAATGAATGCTAACTGCAAGTTTATTTGTAGTCCCACTTGTTACATTTTTCATTGTCAGCACAAGCTTTATTCCTCCAAACACATTATTGAATGAAAGAAAGCAGCTATTCTTTTATCTGTTACTGCTGATGCCTGTAATTCATCCTGTTCATTTTCTGTGCTGCTATTTTCTTTGTGTGGTTCTTCTCCTGCTTATGTAGCACAGAAAAACTTAATTGCTGAAGTCTGATGTACTTTTCTATTCCTGGCAGCAGTGTAGGTTGCTGAACCATTATGTGGGAGCTGCCTTCTGGAATGTGCAGAGTGTGTTGCAGTGGGGATGTGGCAGGGCTAGGCCCAGTCCAGGAGGAGCCTTTAATTCCTTTTTGGATGTTTTCTCTCGTGCAGCCAATTCTGCTGCTGTTTCCTCAGCGCGTTTTGCAATGGAAAGTTTTCTTTTTGGAGGTCTCATGCTGCAAGGCTTTCCTAAAGTTTATGGGACTTTGATTTTGGGAGATGAAGAGAGGAGCTCTGTATTCACACCAGCTGCTGATGTTTGACAAAAACCAGGAAACAACTCTTTATGTGATGACATGAAAGACATTTCCCTTCATAGCTAATCTAGTTTGGTTTCCTGCTAATCAAAGCTTTATTTGGTTGTTATTTCAGCTTTGGTTTAACCCATTTACCATAAAACACCAGGACAGTGCTGGTACTCATGTACAGAGGGGTTTTATTAAGCAGTGATGATGATGCATATTGACAAGTCACTTTTTCTATCATGTCTTCTCAAATATTTACATTCCAAATCCCAGACTTCTGGAGTCAAGTGATTCTGAAGAAGGATTGCTCTTGCATTTGAATGTAAAAAAGTAAGATTCTGCTTGTTTTGACTGATGAAAAGTCTTGAAAATTTCATGAGACTCAAAAGCTGAGAGCAAAGAAGGAGCAGTTAGAGCTGTGGGAATCCTTAGATGGGCTTTCAGTGTGCAGGGTGGGATTTCCATGTCTGTGAGCTGCTGATGCTCTCTCCCTTGCTGAAGGACCACACCAAGGCAGGGAGGGCTTCAGCTCCAGGCATAAATTATCTGTCTGCTGCAAGTGCTCATTGAATTTCCTGTCGTGGTGATTAATGATGGAGCAGACAGTAATTTTAGTGTGAGCATGGTTAGTGTACCTGTTAATACCCCCTGAACACAACCAGGGCGGGTCCTGAGGAGCCTGCCCTGCTAATTAGTATTTCTGTGCTTTCACTAATCACTTGGACTGGGAACTTGGCCAAGACCAACAGAAGAGACTTCCAGTACAATAAATTGTTTTAATTTTGTGATCTGATCTTATGCATGGCTCAGTGTTTCTGAAGGCAAGGGCAGAATAAAATCTCATTTTGCATGATAACATATGCAAATCAGAACTTTTTGGTCCCGGATGAAGCTTTGCTTCTATTGACATGGTGCTAGGAAAATGCTGCTAAGAATAAAAAGCCACTAAAACTTTATTTTGCTGATAATATTCCATTATTGCTTTGTAAGCTACTTTATCCATAGGGCAAAATCTGCCAGAGAGATAAGATCCCATAATTCCTGTTTGCTTGTATCATTCCCTTTATGATTTATAGACTGCTGTAGATGTTCATGGCATTTGCAGACATATAAAAGATTGACATGTTCTTGCCTCAAAAGAACTTAAAAATTCTGCAGTTTAGCAGCACTCAGCAGTTCCTCCTGTTTGAATTTTACTTTTAATGGCACTGTATGAAATCACTATTTCACAGCCACCAAATGAAGTGGCATTTTATTTTTAGTTACAAATGTGATGTTTTTCACATATTTGCTGTAGGTCCTAGACTGTCTGTGGGATGGGCAGGAAAATTCTGTTCCCAATCCCCTCCTCAACTCTTTACTTGTATTTAAAACCTTTTCCCACCATTGACTGGAAAGAACTGAATGCCATTTTTATTTACCAATATTTGAGATGTCACTTTGCTGCTTGACACATCTTTACTTTCTGCATTATGTCCTTGCAGTAAAATGTGAGTGAAGTCTCATCTCTATACCTGCAATTTTAGGATTTCCAGGCACTTGTGTAAAGCAGAATCCTTCTATATCCTGCCCAGGTGATTTTACAGAATTACATCTATAAACATGACATTAAAAGCAATTTTCTGAGCCTCATGATTACACTGATTTTGTTTGTCACACACCTGCATGTCCTGACTTGCCACGTTCTGTCACTCACAGCAAACTCTGGGTGTAATGTGACACATGCTAATGAGGATGATACAAGACCAATTTTAAAGGCAGAGATGCTTGGAAAGGTCTTACTTTCACCTTCTTACATGCTTTGAAAAAATGAATTTTGTTGAAAATAAAGTAAAATTCTGGGGGGTTTAAGGTGCCACACTCTTGACCCTAAGCCTAAATTAAATTCACTGAAATTTTATGGCTTGCTTTGATGAATCCCAGCCAAAAAGATTTTTGAGCAGCAGACTGGTGGGAGGCAGGAATTATTCAGAGAGGTTTTGTTCCTAGGGAGGTGAGTGAAAAAACTCCTGCTAATTTCCCTGGGAACTCGAGTAACCTGCAATGCCCTCATCCAGCTCCATTTTCTCAGTGCAGCAGCAGCAGGGGTGGCTCTGTCTGGGCTTGTGGCTGCAGGAGAAGGCACTGGAGCATTGTGAGTCAGCAGTGCTGGAGGCTGGCAGACACCCTGCCTCTTCCTTTGAACACGCTCAGCAGAGAGCACGGAGGAGCAGAATTTACAAAACGCACTTTCAAAGGCAGCAAACTTTGTTAAGGACTTTGGGCAAGGCATCCCACTGCTGGTTGTGCTGTCAGCCTCGAATGCAGCGTTGTAGGGTGAAATATTCTGCCATAAAATGTGAGGATAGAGATTGCACAGAAATTGTACAACAGCTGCCCTGTAATTCCTGATACAGGGGTTTAATTCCAGGCTTGCTGTGGGAGGTGAGTTGTTGTGCTGGGTGAGCACTGGCTCAGATCTCCGGTTTCTTTTCCTGGTGTTTCTTTGCTGTTTGCCATCCCCAGCTGCCTGCAAGGTGGGATCATGCTCTGGGATGAACTTTTAATGCATTGTTGGGCAGCACCTTCCTCGTGGGCTGTTCTCTCCCTCAGCACTGGGGCTGATCTGATTGTTGCAGGTTTTTCACCCCATTGCTGGGCTGGTGAAACACCTCTTGACTCCTGGTCATCCCACTCATCTCTACAGCCACAACAGCCCTGTTCCCCACAATACCAGCAGTTTCACTCCTAACCTTACCAGTTCTCTTCTTACTAACTATCCTAGAGGCAGCAGTAGCGATAATCCAAGCCTATGTTTTCGTACCCCTACTGAGCCTCTACCTACAAGAAAATATCTAATTCTCAATGGCACACCAAGCACATTCTTATCACAAATCAGGGCTGCCTAGTTGTGTCTTTAGTTGAGGAGGAAACAAAACAACTGAAAGGGATTTTAGCAACCCTCTGCGGCTCACCACAAGCTTTAACCAACAGTGGGGCGAGGTGAGGAGGGCAGGGTGCAGGTGAGGGGAAGGCACAGAACATTCAGGAACGAGCAGCCCTGCTCACACAGGTGCCCTAAAGCCCCCATGGATGGCAGTCCAGCCTGGGACTGGGGAAGGAGCACCAGGGATCCAGAGCAGGGGATTGTGAAGGGGTGAAGGGCTGGGCACTGCCACACTCCCTGTGCCATCCCTGGGCACTGCCACACTCCCTGTGCCATCCCTGGGCACCCTCACCATGGTGTGAACCATGTCAGCATCTCCCTGGAATGCACACATGTTTGTCAGGCATGCTGTAACCGCAGGGATGGTTGGGTTTGTGTCCCACGCCCTGCTGGGTGAGTTCCTGTGCTCCCTGGCTGAGGGCTCTGCCTGCAGGAGCTCTGTGTGTGACACTGGGACTGATGTGTGCTGTGCTCAGCGGGGCTCTGCTGGGGCCCCATTCATAAAACACAACAAACTGGCAACAAGTACAAACCTTGTCAGCTAAAGGATCTGCTGGGAATACCAGAGAGTACTTAGTGAGTAAAACAAATCAAATTTTGAAATCCTCCCTTCCGAAGGGAAGCGCAGAGGGGATTTAACTGCAGTGAGCAGTGTGTTTGCAGGGAAATGGCAGCAGGGCAGGCAAGGGGAGGCTCAGCTGAGCTGGGACAGAGCTCTCTGAAAGGCAGGGCTGCCTGTGGGACCATCCTGAGCAGCAAACCAGGCCTGGCTGTGCCTGTGCCCTCTGTGCCATGGCAGGTGCTCTCCAAAGCCCTTGTGCATGGTGAGAGCCTCCCTGCTCAGTGCTGGAAGGGGTTAAATATACATTGGGCACTGCTGCCCTATTTGTGTACGGGAAGATTCCTTTTTAATTGTAATTAGGCTGTCCTTGTGTTGGTGGCATGTTTCCATATGGGAATTGTTCCTGACAGAAGCTGTTCCAGGAGTTTGGCTGCTCGCCTGTGCTGGGAGCTGGGCTGCAGCTCTCTGCTAAACCAGATGCTCCCTCTGTGGTCTGGCCAAGGCACTCAGAGCCTCTGTGCCTCAGTTTCTATTCATAAAATGGGGATATTAACATCTGCTTCTCTGACAAGGGGCTTAGGAACAGTGATCAGAGAGGGTTGGGAATGGTCCCTGTTCCTCAGGCAGGCAGGGAGCAGCACCCATGAGTCTGGCTCAGGCCTGGGCCATGTCCTCAGATGAGGGAATGTAAAGCACCAGTTCCAAGTGCTGGCTTCAGCTCCCCAGCAAAGCTCCAGCTGAACCTGAGGTCTCTGATAGCCACAGGAGGAGAAGCAGCCAAGGGAAGGCTGTGAAATGGACACTCTCTTCCTCTGCCTACAAATGAGCATGGAATTTAGAAATGTTTGTACCTAACTCAGGTTGAAGGTTGCAGCAGCGTGACAGAAAGTTCTACTGGCAGCAGTTCTGTCTTCTGGTCACTCAGGTCATTCTTTTCATTTTTATTGGAGGGCTGTTTATTCCCTTGCAGGGTTGTCTCATTTGCACCACCATCAGTCACCCCTGGAGCTTGGCTGCAGAACTTCTCAGTCCAGCACAGCCTGGTCACTGGTGGCCTGTGCTCTGGAGATGGAGCACGTGCTGTGCAAGCTGGGTCACTGAAGCCCTGCCAGGATCCTCCTTTCTTTAGATGGGCCACAATGCTTTGTCTTGTGTATCACTAAATAGCCCAAAATGCTGGGCTGGAAGTTGGTTTGTGTCTTGCTTTGATTTATCTTTTTTCTCTTCCATTTTTTTCTCTGAACTATAGAATTGTTTCCCCTGGGGACAGGACAGGGCCTTTGCTCTATTACATGGAGCATTATTGAAAATTTGTAGGAAATTGTTGCCTTTCACCATTCTCTACCATTGCATGAAGTTGTTGAGAGCTCCAGCAGGTGCCTGAGTTTCCTCCAGCCGAGACTCTGCTGCCTCCAGCCCATCCTGTTAATCTCCCCTTAATTAGATCCTTATCCCTTTCTCAGGAACAGATGGGAGGCTCAGGGCTGTGAAATGCTTGGGATCCCCTGGGACACCTGAGGAGGCACCAAGAGCAGAGATGCCCATAGGGCTCCTGTGAGGCTGTGCTCCCTGCAGGCTCTCACTGCCCCTGCTCTGCTCCCAGCTCCCTGCACCCCAGCAGCCCTAGGGAAGTGCTGAGGTGTCCCACCCATCTTTCCTGCAAGGATTTTTGATTTAAAGTGGATTTTGGCTTAGCAGAAACACGTACCTCTGATGGAAACCTCTGAATTTCTGGCTGAGCACTCCAGTGCTGTCCCAAAGAAGCACATGGAAAATGTTCTGCTCAGGACATCCCATGGCAATCAGATTTCCCATCAGTAGTGTGGGCTGTGCAGTGCCATGCAGTGTTTCCAGGCAGACACTGCTTGTGGCCTGGCATCCACAGGCTGGGGAATATCCTCTTGTAGCACAAAGCAGAAGGTGTCCCTATGTCCATACACAGAGCTGCTGAAAATGGGGATGATGACAAGGAGAGGAAAACAAAACAAGAAATCTGAGCCCTTTTCTCATGGCTGTTGTAGAAGATGATGTACTGCTGTGTGCTAGTGGTGACAGTTCCTTATTGACATCCCTGTAACCTGATTGCTTTCCTGGCTTGTGAGCCCAGGTGTGCTGGTCAGCAGACAGTACCTGCTGCAGCTGTGGTGTCTCTGACACAAAAGCTGCTGTACAGTCCTGTTATGCCCCTCATTCCTTCCTTCCCTGCTCAAAGCCTCTGGTTCAGCTCTGCAGTGCCAAAGGTTTGCAGTGAAACTCCTGCATGCTTGGGTTTAGTCTGGAGCAGAACATTGGCAGCTCTGGGAGCTGGTGCAGGCACTGAGCTCAGCCTGGGGAGACTGGGCACATGAGGATGAGGAGGAAGCTGTGAGTGAGATCCCAAAATGGAGAGGTTTGATCTGTTTTGTTTGCTGGGGCTTGGAATACAGACAAACCCATTAAAAAGAGACCATAAAGCAAGGCACTGGTTTTGGTCTATGGACAAGTTTGGCAAGACTCAAAGCACAGAGCAATGAGATTTAAAGCAAGAATCCTTCTGAAATTATAGTTGGGAGCAGGGAGCTCCACGCCAATCGATGGGAATCTGCTTTTGTTATGGTCACAAAAAGTGCCAGGCTGACTCATGCTATTACAGTGATGCACTGGGTTGTCAAGGTAATGGATTTGGGCACTTGGCAAAGACAGGGAGGGTGTAAAAGGCAGGGAGCTATTCTGCCAGACTCCAGGGGGAAGCTTCATATTAAGGATTATATTTTTTTTCAAATGGCTGAGATGGAGAACACTCAATTTTTGTTGTAGAAGTGAGAATTTTATGCCCTGGCCTATGGCTGCTGTGTGCACATCAGCCATGGGAATGGTGCTGTTTCCCAAATGCAGCAGGGTGTGTGAACCTCTGCTCCTGCCTCCTGCTGCTGCTGCCTGAGGAGCTTCTGTCCACAGGGCTGAAGTGGAAAACAGAAATGGGAACAAAGGGGGAGAAAGGAGGCATGTGTGCATATTGCAGCTCCTTGGGGAAGGAGCTTGGCTGTAAAGGAAGTGTTGGGCTGAGTTCTGAGGAGATTGAGGTAAGGAGTAAGCCTCCAAGGACCATGTCTGCAACCTATCAAGGCCTTTTTTCCTTTCCCTTTTTTTTTCCATAATAGCAACAACATTTAAAAGCACTGTTTAAGGACAAGCTTGAAAAGATCAACCAAAAAGGCAAGAGAAGTGGAGTTTCTCTTCTAAAAACCTTGCAAGCCAGTCAGACTGCTTAACTGTACTTTGATAAAAAGAGAAACTGATAGGAGGAGGGGGGGAAGAAAAAGAAGAAAGCAACTACCTGTTAAGAATTATCAAGATGAGGGATTGCTGTCTGCTGAGCTTCTGAAGACAAGTCCTCCCTTATGTAACTCCTTGGCTTTCTCTCACTTGCTGAAACAAATCAGAAGCTGACAGGAGAAGTGAAACGTCTGCACTAATGAGATAATCTGACTTACCAGGACCAGGGAGGCAAAGGATGCCTTAAGAGTTTGAATAATGGAGCTGGGGACGTGTCTGGAGCAGGGGATGCTGTGTGGGAATGTGATGGGAGAGCTGGCAGGGCTCAGGGAACAGCAGGGCTGTGTGTTCATGGGTGTGCCAGGGTCACTGGGGCCAAAGATGGAGGGACAGCTGTCTAAAAGAGACAATGGCAAGGGATAGGAAACCCAGAGAGAGAGCAGAGAGTCCATCCTGTGGTTTGGAAAAGGAATGTTGTGGGTTTTGGAGACTGGACATGAATTGCCAAGAGTAAGCGGCTCATTTATCCACACTCAATGTGTTTGGGTCTTCTTTCAAAGGTCCCAGTCCAACCTCCAGCCAAGCTGGTGGGAAAGCTTCCCTGAATTCTTGGTGTTTTGGATCAGGTGGTGGAAATCTGGAGTCGCACTTTGGTACAGGACAGGAGCAGGAGAAAGGAATTGTGAGGAAAACACTCCCATGTTTAACTGCAGGCTTGCAGCTACCCTGAGCATCAGGGCCCAGTGTTTATGGAGCTCCCTGAACAAAACCCAAGGCAGTGTTTGTTTTTATGTGGTACCAACAGCATGCAGACAGCTTCTCTAATAGCCTCTGGTTTTGCCTGAGGTGAGAGAGAGCTGGGGCTGGCATTTGTTGGAGATTTATCTTGTGAGAGGTGCACTTGCTGCAGCTCAAAGCGAACCGATTCACTGGCAGCTTGAAATGTCAACCTTTTCTTGAGTGTTTAGGATTCACAAGCAGTTTTATACTGGAAAGCCATTTTGGGGGGAGTTTTGTTGTATTTGTTGTATTGCAAAGAGCTGAAGCCACTTTGGTCCAACAGCCTTGTGCCTGTTGGCAGCGAGGCTCTGGAACATTCCCTGCCCCTGAAGAACAGGCACAGCTCCACTGCTGAAACACAGCTCACAAATGCAGCAGGGCAGCCCAGATGATCCACTGGGTGACCTCCAGTCCTGCTTTGTCCTTGCTTGTGCACGAGGAAACCTCTGAGTCAATTTAGAGTGTCCCAAACTATGCTGGAAGTGACAATATTTCACTTCTCCAATGACAACACACAATGAAGTTGGATTGTACATGTGACAATTCACTGAGGCTAAATGAGCTGCTGCTTAAAAATAGTATGGTGGTAGGCATTTAATCATCCCAATCTAACTGGAAGATATGGTGATAATCCTTTCGTTTCAGTAAATTAAATGCCAACAGGGCATTTAAGCAAAAGAGAGTGAGGCTCTATGAGGAACATGGCACAGTACATTAAAAATAACTGTGGAGAAAGGTGATTCATTAAAGAAAATGCCAACCTTGAAAGAAGGACTCTAACAACCTATTACTATAAAACAAATAATGGATTATACGTGGCCTTTGCCATCCCGTGTTCTGTTATTTCTGTTTTCTTGGGGAATACAGAGCTCTGAGAGTGAGGGAAAAGCTCATGAGTGACAAACTTTGGACTGATTGGACGTGACAGCATTTTTCAGCTTAAGCAAAGACATTAAAAGTCAACACCCTACCTGTAGAGGTAAAATTTTGGTGTATAGGAATCACTGGGCTCAGAATTTAGCCAGACACGCCAAGTCTGGGTTATGTTGCTAATTAACTCTGCAGAGCTGCAGGGATCCACCAGGATTAGCAGCAGTTGTGGAAAGGCAGAGATTTATGTGATGTCTTTCTCTTGTCAGTGTTATGTTGTGCAGGAATTCTATTTTTGTTTACTTTAGGTTTGAATTTTGGGGTGAAAGCTCAGAACAGCTTCCCTGATGAACCTCTCTCTGTGAAATGGGATCTCTTGTCCTGCTCAAGCAGATACAAATTGCTGATTTAGATGCTAGCACCTATGAGGAGCCTCTCAGACAAAACTAATATCCTGTGGAAAGATTTTTTTCTTTCTTTTTGAATCTGCTTTCCCTATCTTTGATGCCTTTATTTCATCAGCTCTACTATTACTATATTTGACAGGTAGTCACAGGCTTTTCAAAGCAATGGAATATTAATTCCTGGTCATGCAAGAGCTTTTTCCTGATTCACCCAGGGCATGGGGAGCACCACAATGAGCCTTTCCTGGGTTTTGGCTAAAGGGACAGTGGGAATGGCCAGTGAGGAGGGAAGAACAGTCTGTGCTGTGCTGCCAGCAGGCAGACCTTCCCTTTCTGCCGCTGGGAGGAGCAGGGAAACAAGGGAAAGCACATCCTCCTCCTCACAGCAACGCTGCAGCTCCCAGCCTGGAAGGACTGCAGTTGGCACCTGGATTCATTTTCCTGCTGATGCCCGGGAATTACTGGCCTCTCTGTTGGGATGTTGGTGAATACAATTATTTTGGGTTGAATACTCTGATTATCAGGGCATTAATTCCCCTTTCCAGCCTCACAAAGTGCATAAGGATGTTGGGTGTTTGTCTAAGTGTGCCATTAAAAATGGACTGATTGTCACCTTGAGCTGTCCCAGCCCTTCCACAGCTGCTGGGCTGGGATGAAGCTGCAATCCTGCCAGCCCTGCTCTAGTCCTGAGGCTGCCAGAACAGATAGGTGCCCCAGCATGACCTAAAAGATTCAGGGACAGAGGGAGAGTTGAACAAAGAATTTATTTTTTTAAACAATTATCATTACCTGCCTCTCTTCTCTCCATCTTCAGTTAACTTAGGTATGAGCAGGTTGTAGAAAAGTGGGTGTTCTCCAGTGGGCTGGTGAGTCCTGCTGAGATAAACAGGTTGCAGGAAGAGCCACACTCGAAAAAGGAGGAGCGGTGCTGGAAGTGACTGTGGTCCTGCTATGGTGACATTTATGTTTGGACAAAAAAATTTCAATTTCAGTGAGTGAGGGAAGCCAGAGCCTTCCTGGTGCTCAGGGGTAACAAAGCCTTTGCCACCCTGTGCAATAACCCCACCCAGAGCATCTCAGAGCTGCCTGAAGGGCTGAGGTGGTGGTGGCTGCTTTGGGCACGAGGGCACTCGTGTGTGAGGCTGGAGCCAGCTGGGAATGCCAGAGATGCCCAGAAATCCAGAGATGCCCAGAAATGCCCAGAATTGTCCAGCAGGAACACAGCCCATGGAGTGGAGCTTCAGGAACCACTGCAAGGGCTTCTGCTGATGCTACCAATTACCAATAAGGCTCAGGGGCACGGTGTAATTATTTACTTTGCTAAATAACACAGAGGAGCTGTGGTGTAATTACCCCAGTTCAGCTGTGCCATGGGATGGCAGAGACCGAGGCCTCAGTGCAGTGCATCAATGGGCCCTGCTATCTGCTACTTCTAATGTTGGATAATGTTCCTTTTGTTTTAAATCATCCTTTTTAAACGAGTCCCATGCAGATGAGAAGGAACCTTTCCAAAGCACCACAATGGATTGTTTTTGTTTCTAAAAGACACAACCCAACAAGGCACTTGATGCTACAATTATCCTCAGTAAAGCCAGATGCATTTGGCTCTGCTCTTGTGTCATGGACATCCCTTTTGTGCTAGCTTTTGATGAAATTTAAGCAAAAAGGATGTAACAGAGCATCTTCAGATGGCAAGAGTCTGTATTTCTCTATCCTATCATCATTTCAATCAACTTTCATTTAAAGAAGATTGGAGAGGGGAATAATGCACTTTAAATAATAGCCTTTTCTGAGCATTTAGGGCATACTAATTAATAAGCAGTTCATTGCAACTTTAGGGCCAAATTTTATTTTTATTGAAGTCAATGTCCCAGCTCCTTCACGTGAACAAGAACAGTGTTGGCCATAGCTGTGTAGTGCCCCATAAAATATATTCCTTCTCCATTGTTATTCCCCCTCCTCTTTTCCAGCCTCTCCACCTTTTCCTGCCTGCTTCAGGCTGATCTTTCTCTCCACAATTCCAAGCCTGAAGGCCCTTCCTGAGGTGCTGCATCCCCCTGGCAGCCCAAGAGTCCCATTTCAGATAATGACATTTTGTGCTCTGTGCTGGAAGATGCCACCCAGCCCTTCGTCCTGCTGTCACCGTGTCACTGCTCAAGGCATTTCCCCATTCTGCAATCATTTGCAACTCTGTGGTTTTACCTTAAAGCCTCTCTGACTTTTTACACTGAAAGCTCTGCTTGTCTCTTGTTCTCTGCTCTGAAGTCTCTTGCAGATTGCTGTGCATCAGTTCAGCATCCTGTAACAGATTTCTGAAAAAGATGGTTGGTTTGGTTTTCTTTGCCCTCTTCACTTAAGTTTTCACTTTCATTATTATCAAATACTTCTTACAACCTCAGAGCCTCCCTGCCCTCTTGCTGCCTTGACCAATTGTTGGGCATGATCCTTGCTGGGAGCTGCATTTTTGGTGGTGTGTGTGGTAGGGGAGGTTTGGGTTGAGCTGGGAGCTGGTTCCTGTGCTTGGTGCTGTGTCTCAGTTTCTGTAGCTGTGTCCCATTCTCTCTTTTCCCCACCCTCCCAGAACATTGAGCTGGTTCCTGTGCTTGGTGCTGTGTCTCAGTTTCTGTGCCCCATTCTCTCTTTTTCCCACCCTCCCAGAACATTGAGCTGGCTCCTGTGCTTGGTGCTGTGTCTCAGTTTCTGTGCCCCATTCTCTCTTTTCCCCACCCTCACAGCACTTTGAGGCAGTGCCAGTGTGGGTGGGATTGGTGTGTGCAGCTCCCCCCGGGCAGTGCTGGGTGTCTGCATTCCCCAGATGTGGGGCCTGGGGCAGTGACAGCTGAAGCTGTTCTTGTTCTCAGTTTTGCACATTTTTATATTTACTGTTGTAGGCTTTCCAGTGGCTCTCAGAGGAACATTCTGTACTTCCCCCAGGGGTTGCAGTGAGGGGACTGGACTCTGATTTGGAGGGAGAAGGGAGAGTGGTCAGTGCCTGCAATCCACCCCTGACAGCCTCATTCCATCCCAGTTATGGGTGCTGTGCATCTCAGCCATGCATGGGAAATTCACGTTGAGGCAAAATGGGCTTTCCTTCTCCTTTATAGCTCTGAAAAGATTGAATGCTTCTCACAGACAAACTGATAAAACACCTCAAGTGCTTTGTGTCGAGCAGGGTGGTATTAACATGGAAATCTGGGCTGTTCACTGATTCAGCTGTCCAGGCTTAGTTAAGTTTCATGTATCAGGAGCTGATATTTTTCAAACTGTCAATTTTGAGGGTGGATGAGTGACTGAAACAGATGTATTAATGTCTGGCAGTTGAAGTACTGTAGCCTGTGGTTATACAGACTAGGTTAGTGTCTTGCCAAGATTCAGAAAATCAATGGAATAAGTGCTAAAAAGGGAAATGCTGTGTACACCAGGAAAGCTCTGGCATTTCCTCACGGGAAGAAAAGGAAATAAAACACTGGTTTAGTGCTAATTTTTGCTGTCAGAGGTAAGTCTGTAATACTTAGAGGTACAAGAGAGGTGTTGTCATTTTCTTCTCAGAAATGTGGCTGGAAGTCCCCAGCTCCTGGCCCAGCTGTGGTTTGGGGAATCACATTTTGTAGATCAACATTTCCATTGTTGTTTCAATTATCTGAAGCTGTTAATGAAAGCTATGAAGTTAATTTTCATTTCAAAATGCCAGTGAATGACACTAAATATCTTTATGCTCTTGCTATTTTGGTTGCAAAGTTTGGCATGGAGAGAACATGGCAGGAGCTGGAACTGCTGTGCTGGAGAGAAGACACAAGTTCAGTCTCATTTCCTTGCTTTTTTGGGTTTGCTTGCTTTGTTTTGAAACAGTCTCATCAGTTCTCAGTTGTCTGTAGTTATTTGTGGAACTGCAGAAAAAATTATTTATTCACTGAAAAAAGTGAATTATTGTGTCAACCAAAAGTCATTATATATTTAGACCATTTAGGTTATAAATAAGGAAAAACTTTTGACCCGTGTTTTCTCTAGACCTTGGAAAAATACATGAGCTGTTTTTTGTTTTGTTCATTTATTTTCTTTTTAATATCTTCACTTGAAGCTGTTATTTTCTTTTAAAATATTTTCACTGTGGCTTTTTAAAACGTAGGGGTTCTGACCTTGAAAGAACGATACAAAATTTTTAATTTTAGCTGTTCTGATCTGAAGAAATGTTGCAATTTTTCTCTTTTTCAGATTCAATCACATTTAAAGAAAATCTTTGCACATCTCTCTGTAGTTGGGACATTATGGTCTGTCTTAAGATGAGCTTAGGAGGCATCTAGGGAGGAAAACAAGGGCACAAGAGGAAATTGAGCCCTGGTGTTTCTGTCAGGTTTGCCCAAGGAAACCTTGCACAGGCAGGCAGGGAGGGCACTGAATTCACTCAGGCTCAGGAGCAAACACAGGCACCAGCAGGGCTGAAAATGCAAATACCTGTCAGACAAGAGAAGTGCAGCAGCAGCAGCAGCAGAGGAGCCCTCCTGCGTCCCCTGTGTCCCCCTGGCCACCCCCAGAGCCCCGGTTCCCGTGGCCAGCACGCTGGGCTGCGGAGCTGCAGGAGTGATGGTGCAGAAAATGGATAAATATAACAGCCTCAGACAGCAGCAGCAGGGCCAGGCAGGGCTCGTGGCACAATCTGCTGCTCCCCACTGCTCAGGACGTGTCACAGAGCTGCTGCTGATGTGCCTGGGACAGGCAGGGATGTGTGCATGCTGCACTGAGCATATGCTCCCCTTCCCTGCACGGGGCTGGCAGATTGCTGCCTCTGTGCCATCCTTGCTGTTCTCTGCCCCAGAGCAGGCTCAGACCAGCCCAGAGCTTTCAGCTCTGCTTTAAAATGGTGCTGGGTCTCTCAGAGCACTGCACGTTAAACTGGGGGAATTTCGGGACTTTTGGTGAATAACTGTATTCACCAACATCCCAACAACAAGAGCAGTAATTCCCAGATATCTGCAGGAAAATTAATCCAGGTGTCAACTGCAGTCCTTCCAGCCTGGGCAAAAAAAGATGCCCAGGATACAGAGAGCCCAGAAAGGTTTGGGGGGTTTTTTCATTATTTTGGGCTTGAATTTCAAGGGACTATCTTAGCAGTTGAGTAAACATTCAGCCTAGCTCTGGTTTAGCTTACGCCCTGAGTTCTCCCCTAAAACCGATCTTGATGCTGAAGACAGCCCTCTTTATTGAGCAGCACAGTGTGTGATATCTGAGCAGTGTGCCACATGTGCCCTTTGACAGCAGCTACATGAGAAATTCTGCCCTACATGAACGGTGCCAGGAGCCCGGGGTGCCATCGTGCCCTCGGGAGCTGCTCAGCCCTGCCAGGTGCACCCTGTGCTCCCTCTGGGCAGGAGGGGAAGGACAGAGCAAGGAACAAGGGGAAATTGCTGAGCAGCGTGTGCTCAGCTCCTCTCCTCTGCACACTGACACACTCTGTGTTTACACTGCTGAGGTGTTAGCCCACTTTCTGTATTGACAGCTCCCCTTTCCCTCCTGCAGAAACAACTCAATATTTTACTCTCCTTGGTTTGGTTTTTTTTCTTTCCCACTTCTTTTTTTTTTCCAGTGGCCATATGGGCATTTTGGCTTTGAGTTGAAGCACAGGACACCACAGTGCAAATAAACAAACTTTGCATATGGGCTGCTGCTTTGTTTCGGCAGCTAATGTCTGTTCAACTGTGAGCAGAAATCTGTTTAGAGGATATGAGGCAGGGATGGAGCTGGGGAGACAAAACTTTCCACTTCAGAAAATTCTTTAGGAGAATGGGGTAGGTGCCAGAAGAACAAAAGAAGTGGAGCAGGTGCCAGGAGAACAGAAGAATGATCCTCAGTGACATTGTCTGGGATGAAATCAGTGTCTGTGCTTTACACAGGTGCTGATGGATGGGGAGTGAGCGCAGCCTTGATCTGCCCTGCCCTGGCTGCTCCCTGCCCAGGGATCCCTGCTGCGTTCCTGGCAGCCTCTGCTTACCTGTGACAGGCACAAACTCACCTGCTCTGGGACCCTTTTCAGCCACTTGGCTTTGTGCAAGTGTCACCATCGCATTTTCTGAAAAATCCCTTCGCCAGGATTTCTTCTCCTGGGAAGCTGAGAAACCTCAGAGAAAAAGGAAAACAATATTATCTCATTTGCTTCTCCTGTGTTTTGCTGCTTTGGAATGTGGTTTGGGCATTGTTTACCAACTGGTCCTTGTTTGATTGGTTTCATGTGAATTGTTTGTACTTAATGACCAATCACAGCCAGCTGTGTCAGGACTCTGGAAGAGATCACGAGTTTTTCTTTAGTATCTTGTTAAGCCTTCTGTAAGTATCCTTTCTCTATTCTTTAGTATAGTTTTAGTATAGCATAATATAATATAATATAATATAATATAATATAATATA
>JAWWMS010000048.1:12938696-12966067 GCA_035048045.1 Chlorospingus semifuscus
ATATTTTCTCTCCTTTATATATATATATATATATATATATATATTCTACTCCTTTTCCTGAATCTCCAATTCTAAGAACATGGAGTCAGATTCATCTTTCCTCCCCACAACAGGGGACCCCGAAAATACCACATGCAAGTATCTCTGTCTGCCTCAGAAGCTGAGAGCACCACAGGAAGGGAATGTGGAGCACATCCAGAACGTGCCCAATCTGAATTCTTTGTCAGATTCCTGCCTTGGCCACCTCCAGGCAAAGCCCTGCCAGGCATCACGTGAGACTGAAATAATCTGCTGTATTTTAAGCAAATCCAGGCCTTCAGATTGAGGCTCTTGTCCAAGTGAAAAGCACAATTATCTCCTCTATTAAATATGCTAATGAAGCCAAAATGGGGGCGGGGGGGCAAAGCCATTGTTTGATTTTAATGAAACGTATTTTATTTTAATGAGAGATGTCCTATTAAGCTTAATACAGTCAAACTTCTGATAAAGGCCCTTATCAAAAACCATGCCATAGGAAAATAAATTAATTTAATTGTGGCAGCCAAACAAAATGAACCATTTTCTTGGGTTAGAAGCAAAATGGAATGTGATCTAATAACACCACACTTATTAGTATTTCTGATATGTAAATTAAAAGCATTAAGTGAATAGCAAGATGATCCATAGCTTCTCCAGATAGAGTAATAAGTGTGAGCCAGTTTTTTTTAACACAGAAAACTGATATAATTAGAAGACTGTTAACAATTTTTTTTAGCTGCGTGAAATGAACAAGCCACAGGAGACCAGTTTGTCATAATAATTAAAGTTCAGAAATAGTTTTCTATTACCATAAGTGAGATTTGATAGTTATCTTTTTAATTTACTGTAAATAGCAGCTTCTTTTTTTGTTTGGGGTGTTTTTTTAGAAACTTTAAAAAAAAATGAACAGAATTTAATTAACATCACCCATCTTTGGATGATGGTTGTGTTTATTTCAGATGCTTCATAGTTTATTTGCCTGGCAGTGGAAGTGACTTTGTGCATGCCCAGGATTTCTCCTCCATCCCAAAAGATGTGGTTTCCTTCACCCCTGGCTCCCAAACCTATCCTCCCCCCTGTTCTCTGGGCTCCTCAGTCCTGTCTTGCCCTATTCAATCCTAAATCCTTTCTCGATATATTTGCAGGCTTTCTTTGGTTGTTCCTGCATGGATGATTTAAGGCCAGCAAATAACTTTTTCCCAGAGCATGGAAGTGTCTTCTCCAATAAATAAAACCCACATCTCACATCAGTGGGCACCTTGGGACTTGTGCAACAATTCCAGGCCTGTTTAGCTGAGATGGGATGGAAACAGAGTCCAATTGTGCTGCATGATGCAGAGGCTGCTGTTTCAATGCAGGACTGATTTTCCACTTTATTTGTAATGGACAATAGGCCATCACTGGGTTGGTAGGGGAAAAACAAGAAACCATTGTAATCTGCTTTAGCCTGGGGCTCTTCTGCTCTTTATGGGTCTCCAGCAGAGTTTGAGTAACTTCAGTTATGTGGTGCAAGCGGCCAAACCTGGAGTTAAAAGGATTCCTGCCCAGTCAATCAGAACAGCCGTGGGTGCTGGGACCCCATAGCTATTCCCTGCTCCCAAACACTGACATTCCATTTATTCTGGCCTTCAATCTTCATTGAAGAAATAGATATGTGTGTCAAGAATCCTGTTCTGTCAGTGATGGCCAGGGCTGCAGGCTGCAGCACTGGGACCTCGAGCAATCCCTCTTGGTGACACTGGCAACCCTGAATTCTCACTGAGCAATCCTTGGGGACACTGCCAGCACTGAATTCTCCATCAGCCCTGTCCCAGTGGGCAATCCTTGGGGACACTGCCAACCCTGAATTCTCTTCTTCTTTTTATCAGTGGGTCTGGGAGCCCTGCTGGGAGAGGGAGAGCAAAAAATGGCAGTGAGGGACCATAATAAGAGAGGAGAGTTGTTACTTCTGGAGAAATGAGCATCTGGAGAAAAGGGTAAATTCAGGAGTTAAAGAAAATATTACTGGCAATCAGAAACTTTATCTGAATGTATTGATTTATCTGTAGGACATAAATAAGCTGGCAGTTCGGAGCTCATGGAGCACTTCAGACCTGTTACCCTCGCTTTTTCCTAATTCCCAGAAGAGGAGCTCAGAATTGGTCTGGGCTAAAACTGTAGAGAAAAGCTGAAATTATCTGGATTAAATTGCTGAGTGTGTTTCTTTAATGCTGTGTGAGTCCTGCTGCTCAGGGCAGGGTTTCTGAGGGGGTTCAGGTGTGTCACAGGCTCACATTTCAGAGAGAATTCAGAGCACCAGGTTGGATGATTTGTTTGCAAGCCCAGCTCAGTTTCCTGTCAGTGCTGCTGCTCCCTGGTTCAGGGCGTGATGGGGAGATTGGACATTTTCTTGTCATAAAGATTTGGAAGTTTGGGATAACAGGTGTTCTCCAATCACAGTTGATGGGATTAAGAAGATGTTTGATTGATAAGGATGTGTTTGAAGGGTAACAGTTTGCTTCTGAGCTCCCACACACACCAGCCTTAATTTCCATCTGCCATCTTGAGGCGTGCTAGGGTGGGGAGTAAATTCCTGCAGTCACACTGGGAAAAGCATTCCTATAATTCTTATTTAGCACCACTTCCTATTAGTCCCAGCCTCTCATCAGCTACACTCAGATGATAATTTATGTTTTAATGGGCAGAGCACTTTACTGCCCACAGGCTTCTAAACCAAGCCAGAATTTATGTCCCATGCCTCTAAAATACCATATATTTATTTCCCTGGCACTCAGGGCTGCTGGAGCTGAATCTTTAAAGAGCCCAGCTCTGTCCCTGTGCTTGGCTAGGAGGGCCTCAGATCAGGTTTTGTTTGAGAGCAGTGCCAGAGGAATGAGATGGGATGAGGATGGAGGGGTAACCCTGGAAGGAAGCACTGCCTTGGGGAGGCTCTGCTGATTTAGGCACTGATTTCTCTTTCCACCCATTTGGGGCTCAGCACATCCCAATGCCAGAGATCAGGGAAAGCAAAATTTGTGCCTTGCCTTGTTTGCTTCCCTCTGTCCTAAATGAACTGAAAAATTCATTTATTGGCTATCCTAAAAATCAGAGAGGTTCTCCCTTTCCCAAAGAGGTTTCTGGGCTGTTCCCATTTGAATGCTGCAGTTTTCAGCACTGCTCAGGGTGGTGGCAGCAGGAAGGGTTTGGCTGCAGTGACACCAGTCCCTGACATCTGTGACCTGTGCCAGCCACAACCTGCAGCTCTGCAGCTGAAATTGTTTCTAAATTATCCACAGGCCTCCCTTTCCTGAATCTCCAATTCTAATAAGTCTCAATTAAAAGTTGCCACTCAGGCTATCTGACCATTACTGCTTTCAGTAAATCTGCTGCTGCTTTGCAGTTAGAAAGCTCCACTGGGCATTTCATTTAAATATGTGGCAGCCAAATTTCTTGGTCTAGGTGTGGGATGGGATTCTTTTATTAAACCTATAAAGATAAGTTAAATAAAATCAACTGTGGCAGGTTTTTTCCATTTATTAAATGCAAAAACTTCTCCCAGCATTCCTGTGCTGGAATTCCTGTCTTGTACTGCTTGCTTGAAGGATTACTCAGTCATAATTTCTAAACTTGAAAGAAAGTATAATTTTAACAATTTAATTTCCAACTAACGTAATTTCAATTTACCTTAATGGGTATTTTTCTAATAGTTATTAATTAAAGAAATTTACCAACTTTCTTCAGCTGAATTTCTGCAAGCTGCACTATAACCAACATATGGGACATTTAGTTATAATATTAGGGATGCAGAAGGTAATTTCAATTAAGAGAAAAGATAAAAATTAGCAGCTAGGAAGGCAACATCTGTGTTCTTGTGCAGGAAAGGGAAAGGGAACACATCCACAGGCATGGAGAGCCCATCTCAGTGAGAATGAGCCGGGTCTGGAGAAATCACCAGTGTGGCAGGTGAACAGGGACAAAAAAGCATTGCTGATATCACTTGGAACTGGCAGCTGGCAGATTGACAATGAAGGGAGGAGCTGCTCCAGCAGCTGCAGCCCAGAGGATGCTGTGGACTGTAAAAGTTTGTGAGGGTTTGGAAAGGGAAGGGGCATCTTTGCAAGGGAAAAATCCACTCAGTAATAGTAAAATTCCCTTTTTATGTTAAATTTCTCTTTTTCCCCACTAAGCCCTGCACTGTGGGCTGCTGCTGCCTGACCAAGGGTGTCTCTCTTTGCTTTCCCTGGCTGAGCTCTCCCTCAGGCATCACCCCTGGGATCCCAGCAGGGCAGGCACAGCACCTAAACCTGGAGCAGGGCAAAGGGAATAATCCCTATTCCTTCCTCTGCCCAGCAGGGCCTTTTCTTCATTTATCCTGAGGTGCTGGGGCTGGGCCCTGCCACATCTGCAGAATTTCTCATTTTCAGTGTCCACAGAAGGGAGGAGCAGCAGTCAGGAGGTTCTGCTCCATGTGGGGTTTTTCCTGCTGTCCCTCTCCTCTGCCTGGGTACTGGCTATTTTTATATATACATATACATATACACATACATATACATATGTACATATACATATACATATACATGTGTATATGTATATACACACACATATACATATATATATAAAATTTATATAATTCATATATTTATATAATATATACTTTTATATGATTTATATATTTATAATATATAAAATATAATTTTATATAATTTATATATTATATTTTTATAAAAAAATATATATTTACATATATTTATGTAGGGGGATAGAATATAAGAAAATATAGTGTAGAAAGTAATCTTACCCCTAACAAGTTGCAGCTGGGCCAATTATCAAAGATCAGAAATGGGCCTGACTTTAGCAGGGCACAGCTGTACCCAATGAGAAGAAGATGCTCTAAAAGAGTGGGGTGCCCTTGAGAAGGGAGCTGGGGTCAGGTGGCTGCTTTGTGAAGAACAGAGGCAGTGCTCTGAGGAGATGAGAAACACCAAGAAGGTGTGGAACTTTTGTGATAAGGAGACAACAGCATGGAACCCTGCAGTAAGATGACAACATATTTATAGTTACATTTATATTTAAGTTCCGTGTATTTATATTATTTATGTTCCTAGTGTGCAGGTCATGGCCTGCAGTGGCCATTGTGCAGCCTCAGGTGTTGTCCTTGACTGTGTCCCTCAGCTCGCAGCCATCTGATGAACTGCTGACCCAGGATTTGGGTTTTCCTCCAATTCTAAAGCACAACCAGGGTGCTGTAGGCATGGCTGGGTCCATGGAAATCCCTGGCAGGAAATCCTTGGTGCCATCTGAGTCTGTTGGGTTGGTTTTGGCTCGCTTTCCCACAGAGCTGTGTCCTGTTTCCATCCCAGTCTGTCAGAGCTGGAGTTTTCCAAGATGCTGAACTCCCTTTCCTGAATTTCCCTCGTGTTTCCTGACATACAAATGTTTCAGGGGAGGAGTGTCTGGTTAAACCCTGCAGGCAGAGGAGCCCCAGCATCACCTCTGTGCCCATCTGGATCCCATTTTAAAGCTCATTTCCATTTGTTCTGCTGCTCCCTGGACCTCTCGACTTTATTGTAGCAGAGATGCACCACCTTTATTTCTGTTTTTCCATGTGATTATATATATATATATATATATATTCTATATCTAATATTTATTCTATATTTATATTATGTGCATATATTCTATGCATAGAATATATGTTATATATACATAGAACATAGATATATTATATATATATGTGTTCTATGTGCATTATATATATTTATTCTATGTGCATTATCTCTCCAGGTGCTTTTTTTCTGATGCTTTGCCCTGGCTAATGTTTGCTTTCCCTTTCATTTTAGTACCGTACATTTAATTTAGACATTTTTACAGTAGAAAAGAAAAAGCCATGCTAAAATATATTACTGATCTAACACCAGTCCTGGTTTGTTTTTCCCTAGAAATGGAGCTGGTCTTTAAATACTGAGTTTATCAACTGAGGTTGAGTATCCAGTTTATTAAAGGTCTTCTACTTAAATAATTACATACTAAATATCCTTACAGCTCATGTTTCCTTATAATTTCAATTTCTTTTTCCCTTTACAGTCTTCCGAAGCATCTTTATTTCAAATAAGTAACAAGCAAATGTCCATTTATTCTCTTCCAAACAAAATCTAGAAGGAAGAGGCACTTTCCCAGCCAGTGCCTGTTTTTCAGACAGTTTAGAGAGATCTATATTTCAAACAAAAGGGATCACGGTGTGCATCTCACCTGTGACCTGCGCCTGCGAACCAGAGAAAATCACTGCTGAAAGGAGCTCTGAATGGGTCACACTCCTCCCTCAGCCTGGAGTTTTGCTGCATTGTGAGAGGTGACAAACCAAAACACAGCAGTGAGTTTCTCCCCCTGGTTTCTTGATGTGAATTTTGTAGCAAAATCTTTGCTTTGCTCCTGCTTTGTGCTCAGGCTCGGTGGGATTTGACCACGTTGTTGTAATTTGAATTATTTGCCAGATTCCTTTATTCTGTGGATTTGTGGGTAAATAAGATACTCAGAGTTTTCTCACTGCATGGAATCACAGAATGGTTTGGGTTGGAAGGGACCTTAAAGATGATTTTGTTCGACACCTCCCACTACCCCAGGCTGCTCCAAGCCCCATCCAACCTTGAGTTTTACAGCATGGCATAAAGATACAAAAAACATATAAAATAAAACATAAAAACCGTGATGAGTTAAAGAGAAAAGTGCCATGGCAATGTGTGATTTGTAATGTATGCAGATAAATTTACTCAGGCAAAGCTGTCCTAAATTTTTAATTCATGAGTTTGTTAAAATAGAGAAAGGTAATTATCCTTTTAATTATAACAAAACAGTTTCCTGATTGCCATGGCAATAGTTAAATGTATTTCCTATAAATTTATCATGGTGATTGCAATGACTGTTAGCTTTAAATTATTTTTTCCTTTTCTTTTTAATTATAATGCACATAATTTTTCCCCCCCAGGGTTCAAGACCAAAAGTGAAAGTACAGGAATTAAGGACCCACCTCAGTAACATTCCCAGGGTAACTTGAGCTGCTCAACAACAGGATTTCCAAAAGGAAATCCAGGATACCTCAGCTCTCCTGCAACTGTTTAGTGTTCAGCCAGGATGGTATTAATGATATTAATTTCAGGGAAATTTGCTCTGAATTGGAGTATTTCATTTCATTGGACTGGAACAGTTGAAATCCAGAATCCAGTCCATGAGCCCATTACACTTTGCCTGTGAGCAGGGTCTCAGAGGGTTTAGCTGAACAGGGACTTAACAGAAAGTAGATAAAAATAGAAATACGTATATAATATATAAAAATATGATTATAAATATTAAATATAAATATAAGCTTTATGCACCTGTTCAGAAATGAGAGGAGCACAGGGCCTTTCCCTGTTTGCTGCTCACTCCTGCACCAGGCTCTGGCTGCTTTTGTGGGCAGCCAGGGATGGGAGTCCCTCCATGGCCAGAGCCCACAATGGTTCTGAAGAGGCTCTTTGTGCCTTTACCTTCATCAAAAGCAAACACACCTTGTTAAGCACCCAGGGAATGCAAAAGCAAGGGGGGAAAGTGGTTTTCTTGATGAGATAAACACAGCAGCGTTTTCTCATTATACATCAAATACCAGCACATGCCTCGTGTTCCGGGGGCTCAGGCTGCAGGATGTGTCACCACTGCCATGTTCCTCTCATTTCCTGTGTATTCATCTCAAAGGTACTGATTCAGCTTCTAATTGGCTTGTTAGACACTTAAAAAATAAAAAAAAAAAAAAGCCCCCAAAATCTGCAACAGAACCCTTGAAAGTTCTGCACTGAAAGCGGTGCTGTGCTTTGCGTGGTTCAATTTGAATTTGAATCAGGAGAATTCGATGGGAGCTTGAATTTGCAGTGCTCTGAGGGGGGAGATGAATAGGTGAGTGAAGGGAGAAAGAAGAGTAAATAAAAAGCTGTAAGTAAAATAAAAGGCTTGTAATAAACCTCAGTTTTGTGCACCTCTCTGGCAGCAGAACCATCTGTCCTTTTGCTTCAGACACCTTCCCTTTTATCCAACTCCTCTCAGTTTTAAATTAAATTGAAAAAAGAGAAGAGTTTTGAGGGATACCTCGTTATCTGTATTTTGTTTATGAAAACAACTCCCAGAGCAACTGGATGTTTAGTTTATTGCCTGATGTGTCTGCAGGGCTGGGTGGGAGGAAAACCTTTGGGATACCTTTTGCAGTTTGCTGTTTTAATTAGAGTATGATCATCTCTTGGCTGCTTGCAGATCTCCAAAGCAGCACTGTGGCCTGCTGGGTTATTCACTGGACCTTTGCACGATTGATCCTCTTGCAGCTTTTTCCTGTCGTGATTCTTTCATTTCAGGAAGCAGATTTGTGATCCTTTCACTCCTGGGAGCACATTCCCAGTTGGGCGTTGGATGCTCAGTAAATAATGGAATGAGATAATAGTGAAATGGAGGGGAGGAACACGTGGGCCTGTTATCCATAATTTCAGTCATAATGAGGATGAGAAAGTCAGATGCTGAAGATAACCAAAATCACAGAAAGATGGAATGGGCTGGGTTGGAGGGGACCCTAAAAATCGCCCAGCTGGGGCAGGGACACCTCCCTAGGCCAGGTTGCTCTGAGGGATTTCCCCACTTTCTCCCAGTACTCATTGGAATCTTTATCAGAGTAGTTAATCAACTGATCTCATCCCCAGTTATAAATTGCAGAAGCATTCACATAATTAGCTGTGCTCCTGTAATCCCCTGGAAAACAAAATATGGCATGGAGCAGTGGATAAAGTGATGTAGTAGGGAATGACAAATTTATATTTTAATATGCAATAAGTTTAAATTGTGTATCTAATGTATTTTTTTTCCCTTAATTTTTAGAAATCTTTAAGGTCTCTCCCAGGTGAGGGCAGGCTCTGCTGCACCCAGGGATCTCCAGGTTAGCTGGGAGTCAGTGTGGAGGGTTTGCCTGCAGTGACCCCAGTCTGGGCAGGGCTGTGTGCACTGCTTTTTATTTCCCTTCTGTTTGATCCAGTTGCTTGGAGTTTTCCCTGTTTAATGTTACATATTCGAGGTTCATTGTGATGAAATCTGCCTTTATTTGAGCTACAAAGGCTTCTGGTCTTCTTTGGGGAGCTCATTATGAAGAAAAATCTCAGGCAGCAGATGTCAGAGCTCTGGCTGACCCGGGAGCTTGTTATACCTGGTTTAAAAAAAATAAAAAAGTGGTCACAGCACGAGCTCTCCCTGCTTGGTTTGCAGGCGTTGCAAGGTTCTGGAATTCCCTCCAGCACAGAGGATTATCCTGTCGCTTTGGGCATTTGCAGCCTGAGCCCTTTGCCCATGGTGGCTTTCTGTGCCCTCTCTCCAGAGGGAAGAGCAGAACAGAATTCCTGGAGGAGCCTCCCAGTGAACCCTTCAGTCAATAAATCCTGAGCAAACATCAACACCTAATTTCCCCTCTGGGGGTGGAATGTGGGAACAAGAGCGATGAAAGCTGAGAAACAAATGAATTTCCTTCTTGCAGCCGCATTATTTGCAGGGCTGTGGGGTTCATGCACTCTGCCCAGTGCAGATTATCTGGGAACCACAAGCTGGCCGGCTGGGGAGCCTGCAGGAGGTGCCAGCCCTGCACAGCCCCTGCTGTGTCAGCCTCAGGCTCTGGTCATTCCAGCACCCTTTTTATCCTGCTGAAATGCTGGGTGCTCAGCCAGCTCTGCTTTACACTGGGTTTGGTGCTCAAGAGTTTCCTGTCCCCTTCTACAATCAGGCTGCCCTCTGGATTATTTGCTCCCCTCTTAATCTACATCCAATAGACAACTTCAAGCTGCTCTGTCCTGGTATTTAGCAAAGATAAGTGATTTTGGAAGCGGAATTCTCCCAGTTCAGAATAAAATTATAAACACGTGACAGAAGATTAATAAAAGCCCCAGACTGCTGGGTGGATATTCCCATTACTGTGTGCAAGCCAGACAACATCCTCCTCCTCCTCCACTTTCCTGGTTTGATAAATGCCTTGAGCTGATGTAAAAATGTGGAGGTTATTTTTAACCGTGGTAGCAGAGCCATCTGTATTGTATCTGATGAAGTTCTGTGATAGAGCAAATTGATTTATTCTATCTCCTTACAAGTTATACTAAGCTTTATGTTATAAATAAGTTGGTTTGAAGTACATGATGTCATTGAGCTTGAAAGTCTCTAGATAAATTTGTGCTTAAAGGGTTTGTGCCTTCTGTGTGAATTTAAATTGGTGCAGATTGTTAAATCTCTTTTCCCTCTCTGTCTTGTGGGCTGCAAACTCTCTGGGGTCATGACTGTGTTTGTATGAAATACACAGGGGCCCAAACAAGGCTGGTGCTCTTTTACATTACAGAGATAAGAATAAGAGCAATCAAAAAGCCAGAGCCGTGCATTGCATGGCAGGATTGCAAGGAGCTGGGTGCCCAAATCCTGCCCTTTGCTGGGATAAAAGAGAGGGAATTAATGAGGAGCTCATTTCACTTGGAGCAGTGGCAGGGATGAGCCTCGTGTCGTGGCCAGCGTGAGCTGAGGAGGATTTGAGGTTTGTGATTCAGTTCCAGGAGCTGGGCAGGGACAGACCCTGCACTTCTCCCCTTTGCCTTGCTCTGGGGGCACTTCTGAGAGAGTCCATGGAAAAGGAGCCTGCAGCTGAGAGAGGGGGAATTAATCAAATCCTGGGAAGAATACACTAAATCCTCTCTTAGTTATCTGCTTAGAGAACCAGCAAAAACAAGGCAGAACTTTGGAAACAGAAGGACTGAAATCCTGTCCCTGTGTTCAAGGGTAGCTTTGGAGAGACCAATACTGAAAATGAGATGATGCCTGATGAGAGCCATGTACAGTGCAGATTTTGGTGTAATTAACAAGAAAATGAGCAATGCTTTAATTGAGATCTGAGATTAAAAGTTAAAAGCTCAGTATCCTTTATTCCTTACTGTCAGATAGGAATTTACGTGGCATATGTGTAACAAGCCATTGCATTTTAAAAATGGAGCCATAAAAAAGTTGCTGTAATTTAAAAGCAGCCAATTTACCAGGAGTGCAGTTTGCAGCTCTGTCACTTGCTAATCAGTCTGTTAAACATAATAGCCATTCTTGTCTGCAGGCAGTTAATCATGTTGTGAATGCACTTATCAGCACATATTAGAAATACAATACAAGACTTTCCAGCAGAGGAATGGATGCAATTACTGCAATCAGTATACATTTAGCTACGCTCTTCTGTTTTTTCTTTCCATCCCCTTTTTTCTCTTTTTTTAAATAGTCCAGCAGCGACAGATTTCCCTCTTGGAAAAATATGAAATACACACTTGAAAGTGTCGTTAAACAGCACAGAGGTGCTGGAGGGTGACCTGTCCCACTGCTGGACCCAGCAGTGCTGGGAGCTTTGATGCTGTGGTGATGGTTTCCAAGCCTTTGAGCACTCCCCTGATGTGCTGGGACGTGGCTGTGGTGGCATTCGTTGGTGGTGGGGAGCTGAAGTTGCTGCATTTGAATGGGACTAAAGGAGCTCAGCATATGGATGAACTCTCTTTTTAATTTTTTTTTAAATTTTTTCTGTGCTTCTCTACATCTAAATGGATAGAGATGAGGGATCTCAAAGTTTTTGAAAGGCAATATTGAAAAAGCATGAAAGCTAATTGCTTCCAGCATGACTACCCAGCAGCCAGGGGTGTAAATACAGCTGGCCAAAGAATGCCAGGCCTCGACAAAATCTCAGGATTTCAGCTGAGCAATTTTCCAGGGCTGAGCACGTTCTTGTATGGGGAGGAAGGGAGCTGGGAGGGGGCAGGAGAAGGGAAGGGATGATGAAATCCTGAAGAGACTCAGAAAAGAGAGGAATAGCAGGAGAATGATTTTGTGCATTCTGCTTCACATTAACCCGTGATGTTGGGGATATTTTCTGTAGTTAACGTGAATTGCAGCACTTATAGGAGCCTGCCTTCTTTTTCTAGAAACCCTTTCATGTGCCTCTTTGTGCTTTGTGACAGCTGGTATTTTTGCTTGGGTGAAATTTCTGATAGTAGCAAGGAAAATGGAGAAGCAGAGCCGTGCCCAGATTGTGTGACTGTCACGGTGGGTGCAAAGGGAGTCAATGGAACACCCCATCCAGCACAGCAGCACTTCTGTCACTGGGATTTTGGGTCATTGCTCAGCCTCCCTGAGAGCAGGAGGGATGGAATGTCCTTGGTGTGATGGTTCCACATGTGCAGGTGTCTGCTCAGCTTGGACACTCAGCCCACCCCATCTCAGGTTGTTGAAGGCTTCATTGCTGAGGAAACTCCTTTAAATGAAGTTTTGGGGTCAAGTTTTGGCTTTTACCATACAGTGGGTGGGACAGGCTGGATGGAACACCAATTCTGCCCCTTCCTTTCTGATTATTCCTTGTCAGAGGCTGAGTGAATTCTCCTCCCTCATTCCTCACTTGTGCCTGCGCTCATTTGCTCAGGTGTGCCCTTGAGCAATGTCCCAGCAGCTCCCCTTGAGCTGTCAGTGTTGGGGAATTGTTGTCTTGGGAGTGTGCCAAGGTCCTGGCTGCCCTTGGGAAAGGAGACCTGGAGATGTTATAGGGTGCCTGTGGTGCTGACCTTACTTTAGTGCCATTAAAAATAATTGTGGAATGATTTTTAGAAGGAGAAACATTAAATCCACCCCTCTGCATTTTGTTATTTGGAGTTATCTTTGCATGTATAGGAAAATTTGGATTCGTTTTTAGGACAGAAATGATCTTTTAATGGGGTGACTTACATGGGGGCTCTTTGCTTATCTCTTGCTTTTGGTTCTGGTGTGAAGATCAGGACTTTGAGCTCAAACAGCAAAGGGTGGAGGTTCAGAGCCTTACTGCAGATGGCTCTTTCTGTTCATACCCTGAATGCAGACCCTGAGCCACCCTCTGTTTGCTCAGCTGGGTAAATTAATCTTGTTTATTAATTAAAACACGCGGAACTGATGTTTCTGTGCCAGTTTCACTTTCATGTTTTTACTGTCTGTTCCATGGGTACCAACAGCGAGAGGAAGAGCTTGACTCTTCTGTAAAACGTAATTATCAGCCTTTAAAATAAACCAATTTTGTGCACACCATGTGTCTGTCAGGGAGGTGGGGAGCGAGGAGGTCCCATTTGTGCTGATGTTAATGTGCTGCCCTGCTCCCTGCCCTCTCTGCTTTGAGGATGCTGCCACGGGCATTTATTTCTCAGCCACAGGACACTCTGAATATTCCCCCTCCATCCAAGAGAACACTGCATTCAAGGAGAGCCAGGTCTAGTTCATGAGGGGCTTAAACTTGTTTGGAGCTGAAGGGAGTGTAGGAGGAATAAAATAATTCTTGCCATGCCCCTATTTTGATTTTTTTCTTGAATTATTTACTGCAGGTGGCATCACAGCAGACCTATGAGTTCTGTGCAGCCTTAGCATGCTGCTGATAGAAAAACATGGACTGGTTTTTAATTTCCCCTTTGGTATTCTGTTATTTAGTCATTTACGCAATCTGGCCATTGAGCAATGGATTAAATTCCAAGTTTTTAATTTTTTCAATTAAGTGTTGAATGAGACTTTTTGGATGCTCCTGGGGAGAGCCCCGTTTGTCTGTTCTGCATCCTGCAGCAGTTCAGGGCTGCTCCTGTCACGGGCTCCTGGCTCCCTCCTGCTTCCATTCAGGAATTCCCTGCCTGGGGAATTTCCATCTCCAGATCCCCTCTGGCTGATTTTTCTCCCCAGGGAGACTCAGCTGTCAGCCTCAACTGTAATTCTGAAATCAAAACAACAACTGGGTACCAAGGAGCTTCCTCCTGGCTCTAGGAGGGATTTTCTTTCCTCATGGGATTGGTGCACACACAAAGGTCTGATCACCTGATGCTAATATCACATTAAAATAGTTTAAATAGTGTTTAAAATGGTAAGGAATCTTGCTGGGGGTGTGGGCTGAGCTGTTAGGGTGGCTCCAGGTCACTTCCCAGCAGAGATCAGACCTGGGGGAAGGTGAGGAATGGTGAATATTGGTAAATACAAAACTCCAGAGCCTCATGAGTGCATGTTCAGGAGAATCACTGCTCCTGAGGCTCACAGGGCATCTGGGAGAGGCACAGATAAATCAAACTGTGCCTGCCTCCCATTTCAGATCTGACTGGGGAAGGCAAGGCTCTAATGAAGCTGTGCCCAGCCGGTGCTGCTGAGGAGGAGCTGGGTTCAGAGGAAATTCAGGTTTGTGCCTGTGTGGTGGCAATGTGCACAGCCCAGTGCCACCAGGGACTCCCTAAATAGGAATATTTCCCATCTCATGGAGCCTCTGGGTGCCCCTGTCCCTCCCCTGGGCTTTCCCTGAAATGTTTTCAGCTTGGCTGAGGCTCCCCATGCCTTGGGTCACCCAGAGCTGCACTCTGGTTCTTGTAAAGGCCTTTGGAGAGTCTGCAGAGATCTCTGTGTGTGAGTTCCTGCTCGGCAAAGAGCTTCTTGTGCCACTGAATTTATTAGCTTTAATTTCAGTCACTGGTTATTCAAAATTAATCTCTGTATTTTGATGTATTCAGCTGCTTTCACAGCAATGTTGAAAATAGACCATGTGATTATGGCATGTAAAAATGTAAGGATTTCTCAATAGTTGAAGAAAAATTACAAGCACCAATTGGGCTGTTGATATTTATTAACTGGATAGGTTCCAGCATGAGTCTTTCATCACAAAATCATTCTTATTTTTTAAACAACAATAGCTCCCTCTATATTTGCCTGGCCCCAGTTTCTCACTGGACGTGTTTGTTGTTTCCCAACAAGACTTCCTCCTGACAGAGAATCTTTATTTTAAGAAATACACAACACAGCAATAAAGAAGTTCTGAATAGTAGTCAGAAAAATATCCCAGTGCAATCAAAATGCTTTTTTAAGCCCCAACAGATTGCATGCTGTTCCAAAAGGGGGGAGTAATGACAAAGGTACAAATGGGCTCCCAGTGCCCAGCAAGTGGAGCTCACCAATTACCCCATCCCAAGTTCTCTCCTAAAAGTTGTTTTGTTAAAGGTTGACTTAAAGAGTATCTAAGGGCTCTTTGAGCAGAAGCATTTCTGTGCACTGTCACAAGGGTGCAAGCAAATAAAAATAATTGAAGCAATTGTCTCAGTTGTCTCCAGGGTTGTCATGATGATGTTGATAAAATCAAATAAAGTGGAAGTTATTGCACATTGTTAGTGAGCAGCACAGTTGTGAATTGGCAGTGGAGAAGCTGAAGAGCTTAAAAGGTTTGCTCATTATCTAGATTTATTGTTTTCAGTTGTGGGAAGATGTTGGCTAAGCAAAATAACATCATAATACCTGGTCTTGGTGGTGTGTTTTGAACAAAAATATTTTCTTGTTGTTTTTGTGGCTTTTACTGGATTATTAAAACATGCTGTGTCAATCCATACACTCTTAATGGATTTAGCAGCTTGGGTTTATCCTCTGTTGCCATTTTCTCTGCCTGTACCTCTGTGGAGAGCATGAATTTTTATGACAGTGAAAGAAAACCAAGATCAGGCACCACAAAATCTTTGGGAAAACATGGACAGCAAAGCAAGTTCTGTGTGAGACAGCAGCTCTGTGTCCTTCCAGCCGCACCAGAACTATCCATGCTGGGAGGGAAGGTTTAGGCTTTGGCATCCTTTATCAATCAGGGCTGTGTGCCAGCCCAGGTGCCTCCCCAGGGAGGTGTTTGGGGTGCTGTGCCTGGGGGGACACAGCCAGGTTTTGGGGGTGCCCTGGGCAGCAAGGCAGAAGGGTTAATAGGCAAATCTTCATCATTCACAAGCTGCATGCTGCCCTTGCCTTCGTTCCCTCATCTCAAACTGCTCAGATCTCCATTTCCTCAGGGGGAGAGGGTCAGGAGCTTCAGTCTGGAGGTGTTCCCTGAGGGCTCCCTTCATTTGGCTTCAATGAGGGTCTTGAGCACCTCCAAAAGGCTCCTCTTGTGCTTGCTCTTAGTAAACCACGCTTACAGAATTAATCCTCTTGAGATCAGAGGAGCGAGACCTTTTTCACTCAAGTATTTGATAAACTAATGTACCTTGGTAATGTGAGGTCACTGAATTCTTATTGAATTTGGTTACAGTTTGTCAGAGTAAGAATTGGCCATTATCAACCTGGAAAAGACTCTCAAGCAACATGATGATAACCTCACATTTATTATTTTCCAATTTTCCCCATACCTCATGTCTGCTCCATTTTTGAGGGTGTTGTTTACACTGCTGTGCCTCTCATAAACAAATTGCCATTTACTGAAAGCATTATTTTATGAGTGAATGGAACTTGTGATTTCCTGTAATAGCCAAGTGCAGCAATAGAAGGCTGTGACTTTTATCAGCTCAGTTGTTGCTGACCCATGAGTGGGGGCCAGCAGAGCCTTGGTGTGGCACTGCAGAGTGCCCAGAAATGCCTCCCTGCATCATTCCCTGCCCAAACACACAGGGCAGCCCCTAAAGCTTGGTTAACAATGCTAATCTTTCTTAGTAGAGAATAATTTTGTTTATTTAAGGCAAATACGAACCAGTTGTGCTGTTGCTGCTGCATTAATATCAGTCAGAGTATCATTCCATTAACTCAATAATTCTTGCTGGGCTCAGACAAATTGAATTCATGGTTATTTTAGTGCCAGGTGATTTTGTGCTGCTGGTTAAAGAGCTGTGCTGGACCCTCACAGAGATCTGATATTTTGTAAAAATAAACTGCAGCTCTTTACATGAATGTGTCTATGGGGAAAGCTCTGGGACTGAGCAGCACTTATTGGGATAACTCCTTTATTGGGATGACTCCTCTGTTGGGATGCCTCCTTTGTTGGGATGACTCCTTTGTTGGGATAACTCCTTTATTCTGGAGCTGGTTGGAGCTACAGTTGGCTTTCTGTGGGATGGATTTTCCATTCTGTGCTCCAAGTGCAGACTGGGATCCCAACCCAGCTCCCAGCTGGATGTGGGATGGGGACTGGGTGTGACAGAGCTTGGCTGGGCTGTAAATGCACCAGACAGGTATGAGGGCAGACAACAGCAGATTGGGCACAAATCCCAAGGATTTGGGCGTTTTTCCAGCCCCCAGCAGAGGCAGGACTGTGAAGGTACTCAAATAGGATTATAAATCACCATTTGAAGAAGAGGACCTACTTACAGGAGTTTGTGAGAGGAAATAAATCCAAAAAGACCCATGGGGTTCTTTTTTTCTCCTCTCACCAGAGAGAAAAATGTGTAATGAATGTCTCATGTCTGAAACACTGGGCTGGATTCATCAAAGGGAGTTAGTAATTACCAAATTGAGAGAATCATGAAGCGCTTTTCTAAATTTGAAAGGCTCATCAAGAATAGATCAGGAGCAGGCAAAATTAATAGTTATGAACTCATTTCCATAGAAATGGACTTATTAGCAAGCATGCCAGCTGCCTAAAATTATAAGGTCTTTTCCTTGTGCTTGCAGGAAATAATCTTTTTTTATAAAAGTAATTTTGACTTTTTATTTTTTATTGCTTCTCTAAACTAGAGTTTGGCAAAATCCTAAGCTGAGAGAAAACTTCACTGGACAATAGAAATGTTTAACTAAAAAGAGAGAAAAGATTTGGAAAGGAGAAGTGATTTATAGTCCTTGGATTCCATCAGACTCTCCCCAAGAGTGCAAACTTATTTAAGAGAAAAATGAAATAAGTCTCCAGGAAAAGCTGAGAAATCTTGATAGGATAAAGTTTGGTTTAATGGGATTTAATGGCTGATAACAGCATGAGTTACAGTCCTTGTCTTCTCTGCTGGTGCATTTTCCCACTGGAGGCATTTTGTCTCCACCAGGCAGATGGACAGTGGCCACCAAGAGCAAAGTTCTGCCCCCAGTTCCAAACCAGACCCAAAGCTGAAGGTTTGCCCTGGCTTTTAAAAAACCCTTCAGTGGTTATGCTGCACAGCCACGAGGGAAATTGAAATGCAGGTGTTGGGATGGGAATTTATCAGCTAATGGAGCTGACATAAGTAAATGCTGACATTTGAGGTCTTGATTATGGTTTAATTTATCTCTGGTTTTACTTTAGCAACCCCCATCAATTTCAGCAGAAAAAGGCAGTGGTCTCCCACACGGTATTGCAGAGGATGGTTAATAAATTGCAGGAATTATGAATGTAATACCAGCCTTTCCAGCAGGAAACCTCTGTAGGATAAGAGATGAAGCAGCCAGTAGGTGAGCACTAGTCTGAACATGAGAGAAATTCACTTTTCAGGTTTTATCATGAGTTTGTAACAGCTGTAACCTGGGAAGAGGCTCAGAACAAAGAGGGTGAATTCATCCGTGGGGTGCTCGGTGTCCCAGATACCACAGCACCTGGCATTGCTCCAAGGCTCCAGCTCTAAAGGGGACAAAAACCATAATTTCAGAGAAAATTCATTCACCTGCTGGGCAATAGGAGAGCAGAAAGCTGAATCCTGGTTTGCCAAAGCTGTGCACGCAGGGGAGGCTCTGCAGGTGAGAGATGGTTCAAGGCCATCTCCTGCAGCAGACGCCCAAGAGGGAAATGGAACCTTCCTTAATCAATATTCACGTGTCATGCTACTTAATTGGCTCCTGAGACAAAGCAGAAAACCTCTGACAAACATTTGGAGTTGTTTTTCCAAGCAGTGCTAAGGATTCTCTTTGGAACCAGGATCGAGACCTGGGAGGGAGGACAGTTTTGTTTTAATTCACCTGCTAATGTAGCTTTGTTTGAATACACCTGTTATTGTGGTTTTGTTTGAATTCACCTGCTAATATCTTTGTTTTGATTTGCCTGTTAATGTAGCTTTGTTTGAATTCACCTGCTAATGTAGCTTTGTTTTAATTTACCTGTTAATGTAGTTTTGTTTGAATTCACCTGTTAATGCAGCTTTGTTTTAATTTACCTGTTAATGCAGCTTTGTTTTAATTTACCTGTTCATGTAGTTTTGTTTTAATTTACCTGTTAGTGCAGGTTTGTTTTAATTCAGCTGTTTGTGTAGTTTTGTTTGAATTCACCTGCTAATGCAGCTGCATCTGAGGAAGGTTTATGTATAAGATACAAGCCCAGTGTTGTGGTTTCTTTCTGGATGTGTAAAAGGAAAACCAGGAAAGGAATAATTGAAGGTGTTGTGGGCTGAACTCAAATGCCAATCAGTGGGACCCATGGATTGGATTTGTCACTGCAGACTAACCTATTATTTAATTAGTGTCTCTGTACCCAAATCCTCCACTGGTGGTTTTGCTCTCAATTTGAAACCACTCCTGGGTGGTTTTGAGAGTGGCAACTATTGGCCTGAACAGGCTGAAGTGGAATTGCAGACCTAAACAAACCTTGACAGGCCCAATATCTAAATCCATAGTTAGTGGAAAGCTCATATCTGAATTTCAGTTCTGTGTTGTGAGCATATTAATTGTATGCAATTTAGATAAAACAAACTGCTGGAGGTGATACACAGAAAACAATGAAGTTCAGTTTGTTTTTAACAGAAATGGTTTAATTACATCCCTATTATTATGTAATAAAATTTATCTTAAAAGGTTTTTGCTGGTTGTCTGGTTGGCCACACAAAAGATGCCTTAATAGCTTCTAGTTTTGCCTGGAGGTGGATATTATCTCCTGTCAGCATGGAAAATATTTATCCTCCAGGCATTGAAGCATATGTTTAGGTTGTTTGTTGTCAGAAAGAAAACACGAAAATCAATAATTCCCGCTCAGATTTTTTCCCCCTTTACAATTCTCCTTCAGAAACATATGGCAGACCCAGATTCCGCCTCTGTGCATTTGGGGAGAGGAAAAGGATGTTTGGAGTCTCTGTTTTCTGCAGCAGCAGCTAAAACTGTGAGCACAGCTCCTGGAATGGCTGCTCTGGGGAAGGACACACAGGCAATGAAAGTCCCACTGGCCTGGCGCACAGCAAATTCAGATTTTACCCCAAAACTTGAGCAGTGCTGGTAAGATCAGGTGTTTCTGCAGCAGAAGCAGCAGCTGGCTCTGCAGTCAGAGCCTTTCCATCCTCTCCATGCCTGTCACCTCCACCAGGTCCCCTCACTGTCTGGGAGTCTGGAACTTGTATTCTTTGTAAATATTTGTGTGTAAACTTTGCATGATTTGTGAAACAACTCAGTTTGTGGGGAAGTTTGGATGAGCAAAGGTTGTTTTCTAAACAGACCCCTGCTGTGGGTGCTCTGAGTGCTGCTGGTTAAAGCTTGGTGTCTGTTTGCTTCTCTGTAACACAAAAACAAACTTGTTTTTCTAACCTGAGGATTAATTATTAATATTTACATGGCTTTGGACCTGAGGAAAGTGGTAAGAGTTGCTGTTGAGAAAGGAAGCAGAAGTAATTCTTAAATTCATTTCTAACTGCTGTGCATTTACATCCATTTCTTTACTTTTAAACTTTTATTTCCAGATGGGAAATATACGATTGCCATATAATTACCAGTCTGCACCACTGACGAGGAGAATGTTGTCATGAATTCAAAGTAGGGATAATCTACCCCTCATTTATTGTCATGTATAATTTCTGCAAATCCATTTTTTCACTGAGATAAAGACCGGTTTGGGTTTGAAAGGCTTTTTTTCCCCTCCACAAGAGCTCATTTCTGGTAGAACATGAGGAATGGCCAAGTATTCTGTTGTTTTGCAGCATCAAAATTATAATAACGTTGTATTAAATAATTTAGCAACTTCTGTGCACTGCTTTTCCAAGGGTTTGTGGCTTATTCTGTAGGTTCATTGTGATTATGGAGAATGAATGCCTGAGTTTAATGGGAAAAATTTCAGGAAACTAAAAGATGAAGTTTCACCTTATTTAGAAAGTTCTGCAGTTGTCCATGTGCAGCTTAATTTAGGTTTCTGTCAATGTCTCAAGTCTGAGACACTGAATTTAATGTGAATTTAATGGCGAGTAGGAAAGAGCAATGAAAATCCGCTTTGCTATCAACACCCCAGTGATGTTGTGGGAATTGTGCCTTGTTTTGCAGAGCAAACATGACCTCCTACGAGATCCTGCAGATGGATTTTGAGGTCGACAACGGCAGCAGCCTGGCAGGGGCGCAGCAGATCACCTGGCAGGTGGAATACCCGCGGGACGACTCCGTCAGCGAGCTCGTGGTGTCCGAGATCTTCGTCAGCCGCACCGCGTTCGTGGGCATCGTGCCCCTTGCCATGGTAAGGACCTCTGCTGATCCCTTTTCTCAGTGCTTTTGTGGGAATTGTTTCTCCTTGCCGTGGTGAGAACCTGCTCCTGATCCATTTTCTGAGTGTTTTTGTGGGAATTGTTCCTCTTGCCATAAGAACCTGCTGCTAATCCCTTTCTCAGTGCTTTTATGGGAATTGTTTCTCTTGCCATGGTAAGGACCTGCCTCTGATCCCTTTTCTGAGTGTTTTTGTGGGAATTGTTTCTCTTGCCATGGTGAGAACCTGCTCCTGATCCATTTTCTGAGTGTTGCTATGGGAATTGTTCTTCTTGCCGTGGTAAGGACCTCTGCTGATCCCTTTTGAGTGTTTTTGTGGGAATCATTCCCCTTGCCATGGTAAGGACCTGTTCCTGCTCCCTTTTCTGAGTGTTCTAATGGGAATTGTTTCTCTTGCCATGGTAAGGACCTGCTGCTGGTCCCTATTTTTATAGGAATTGCTCCTCTTGCCATGGTAAGGACCTGCTGCTGGTCCCTTTTCTGAGTGTTGTTATGGGAATTGTTCCTCTTGCCATGGTGAGAACCTGCCTCTGATCCCTTTTCTGAATGTTTTTATGGGAATTGTTCCTTTTGCCATGGTAAGAACCTGCTGCTGATCCCTATTTTTATGGAAAATGTTCCTCTTTCCATACTAAGAACTTGCTGCTTCTCCTTTTTGCTGAATGTTTTCATGGGAATCATTCCCATTGCCATGGTAAGAACCTCTCCCTGCCCTCTATTTTTATGGGAATAGTTCCTTTTGCCATGGCAAGAACCTGCCCCTGCTCCCTTTGCTGAATGTTTTTATGGAAATTGTTCCTTTTGCCATGGCAAGAACCTGCCCCTGCTCCCTTCTCCTGAATGTTTCCGCTGATCCTCGTTAGTATTCCAGGAATGGGAGCCTTTTTATTATGAGCTGCTTCCTATGCACCTGCTGCAAGTGATTTAAATGCAAAAAAATCCATTTCAATAATATTTTATTTACCTGATGTGCCGTAATGGCTCCTTGGAAACCATTTGGGCCTTTTGTGAAAATCCTTTGCCGTTTGTGGTTATTGGGCTGGTGCATGGAAATGGCTCCTGTGTCCTCTCTGTGTGGGTGGCAGTGCCAGGCTGAGCTCTGAGGTGGCTGCTGTCATTAGTGGGGACATTTTCACTGAAATAAATTAGCTTTGCATGTGTGGGAAGCTTCATTGCTAAACCAAACAACTGGGCTGTTCGCTGCTCTGCTTTTCCCCAGAAGAGCCAAACAGTCCAGTGAGCTGCAAAGTACCAATTTAATAAAAGATTTAATAAAAGGTCTGGTTTGAGTAGCACAGAAAGGATAAAATACATCCTGAAAATGGAGGTGTCCAGCAGGTTGAGGTGTATGAGTGCAGAAAGCTTGAAGCTGATGTTTTATTTTAAAAATGCAAATATCTCCTGGTAAAACCAGAGGCACCTTTTCCAGGAGGAGCTTTGAGCTGTGTTGGGGCATGATGAACTTTTTAATATCAGAGCTTTACACAGGAACAAGGATTTCATGGGGAAATTGGGTGTAAAACCAGAGAAAGAGCCAAAGTGTGGATGTTTCTTTCCCTCAGAAACACCCACCCTTTTTTACTTCCTTCCTCATGAACATTTGCCCTTTGTCCTGTTGCTGCCAAAGCATTTTATACTCAAAAAGCTGAAAGGGATTGGATGGGCCTGCTAGCACAGGGCAAATAAATAAATAAATGAATGCTAATTCCTAAAACTCCGTGCAAATTAACAAATTGGCTTTTCCTTCGGTACTCTATTATTATTTGGTATTTATGTAGTGTTTTATATTTTTGGAACTCTTTGTAGACATTAATTAATCAGACCTGAATAAACTAAGCTTGATGAGAATAGAAAATGAAATGGAAATGAAGTCACTCTTATTCAGTTTTACCTGTTTCTGAACGACTTCTAAGTCCCTTTTTATATTCTTAAAGGTACTTTTAAAGCACTTAATCTTACAAAGCTCTTGCTTATTATCTCTAAAAACCATTTTGGTTAGAAAAGAGGTAGAATTTATACCTTTAAGAACAAGTGACAGCAGGGATGAGTGGCTTTGAAGAATGTAAATGCTGTTTTGTCACCTAAACTCTTGTTTTGTTCAGGCTTTAATTCAGCTAAAAAAGCAGGGATGCACCAAGGGAAATACAGGTTGGGTATTAGGAAGAAGTTTTTTACTGAAAGGGTGAGAAAGTTCTGGAATGTGATAAAGTTCAGCCTGGGGAGGATGCAGTCCCCATCCCTGGGTGTGTTTAACAAAGCCTGGATGTGGCACTGGGGGCCAGGGTTTGGCTGAGGGGTTGGGGATGGGTTGAGCTCAGTCTTGAAGGTCTCTGCCAACCCAGTGATTCCGTGAATTCTGGTAATTCTGTGAATTCACTGAATTGATTCTCCCAACACCTGGTGCCCAGATGAACACATGGAACTCACACCCCCCCAGTAAAGGTGATCCATTCCCCTCAAACACAGCAGAAGAACAGATCAGGGTGAGGAAAGCACAGCCAGAGCTCTTTTTGGTGCCTCTCTTGTGCTGCTGAATATCAGGGGAAAATCTGCTATTCTGTCTTCTGTTAATTCCCATTGCTGACTCCAAACACAGCAGGTGATTATTTTATAATGTTTATGGCATTGACATAGGCTGGGAGTTGTGAGTCTGGTTGGTGTCTGATGCAGCAGAAGGTGTGTGTTAGCATCCAGAAGGTCCAGCAGAACATTCTAAACTTGGATCTAAACTAGACAGCTTGATTTATCTTAATATAAAAATGTGATATAATAATCCTGCAAAGTGGAAGTGCATGTCCTGCTAATTACAGAAACTGATAGCACAGATAAATCTGCTCTGTCCAGTGATGATATAATCCTGTAATTCTCAGTTATTGCTCTTGATCTAAGCAGACATCATCTGCAATTCCCATAGCTGTGGAAAGTTGGTGGTAGCAAGGTCGCCAGTGGAGTCTGGCACTCCTGGGATGCAGAAACAAACACTGCCCCAGCTTTCAGTCTGTCACCCAGGCCTCTGTCACAAACACCTGGGATTTGGTTAATCTGTTACCTAACTAACAGTTGGCAAAAACATAAAGAAAAAGAGAAAAAAATTAAAATCCAGGTCTTTTAGAGAGTTTCTAGGCAACCAGGACTTAGTTAAAGTAAAGAATTAGACATTGAAGAGATGTATCTTAACTGGTTTATGTAAGCAGGCTCCAGCTGGGGCTGAAGGCCTGAGGAACAATGGATTTATTAATAGGAAAATACCTGGCATTGTCTCCTTATCTGGTAAAAGGATGGTTTGGTCTGTGGCTGGCAGCCCTGCTCTCTCAGAGGGCCATGCTGAAATCCTGTCTGTGTAGGAATGGAGTTGTGAGTCCCAGGCTGGCATTGTTCCAAAGCAGTTTTCAATGCTTCAGAATCAATATTTCCCCAGGGCTCTGTGCCCCTCAGCCTCAGACATTTCTGTTTTTTACAAGAATCTGCACAATGTTTTCAGGAAGTTTGTTTCCTCCCCAAAATGGGAGCTGTTGGTGAAATAAAGGTTTCCTGAGGCTGGGAGTCCCTTACACACATGGCTGTGCCTGCTCTGCTGAGGTTCCTTTAAATGGGAGCCTGGAGAATTGCATTTCTGGTTGCTGCCAGACAAGAACACCCAGAAAAATTGTCCTTAAAGTGCCCATTTCTGTGACTCAGGCTGAGATGGGATTGCTGAGGGCAACACTTGGCTGATTTGTTTGAGAAAAAACCTTTTTATTTATTTTATTTTTTATTTTAAATATTTTAAAATAGTTTAAATATATTTATTTTAAATAATTTTAAATTTTATTTATTATATTCTAATTTTTATATATTATTTTTTACTTAAGAATTTATTTTTCCTACAAAAATAATGGTTTGCTAATGGAATTTATATTTAGAGAGCAGTTAAAAGAGCACACTCAGTCCAAGGTGGAAGGTGACCCGGGCTTAGAAAGCAGCACCTCAGACTAAACCAGAAAATGTCAGTCTTGAGCAGCTTTTCCTTTGCCTGCCCTGGGGTTGGGTGTAAAAACCAAACCCACTTCATTCTCAAGTATAAAGAAGCCAGGGCAGGATCAGTCATTTCTAGCAAACCCAGATGATTTATGTATCTCCCAGAAGTTGGTTAAATGCATTTATGTGCAAAATTGTCCCCTGTGTGTTTATCCCTTGCACTTAATGCATATTTCTTACTTGAAATCACATTGACCTTTGGCTTTGCAGTTCCTTTCTAACAGTGCCTTTGTGGTGCACTTTGCATGCAAAGGAACCTGCCCAGAATGGGATTTTGTCCTTCCCAACATTCACTGATTCACAAAAAAAAAAAAGCCTAAATGTAAATTCAATCTAGAGTGGATCTTCATCCCAGAAATACTAGGGATTATCAACATTGTTTTAAAATAAAACTGGAATCTGTGGCTCCCAGATCACAGATTTCAGTGTGAATTTTAACACTGATTAATGGCAGCAGGATTGAAGCCTTGAGCTTTCCTCAAGTCCCACATTGGAAGGATTGATTTTATACTCAGAGCAAATTAACTACTGTGGAGAGAGTACAGAATAGGAAGAAAGAGATTCTTCTTTTGTATTACTTTATTTCCCATGCCCATAGCAAGTGTTTTATGTCTCTGCAGCAGAGATAAGATCTTGTGCAATTATTACCATCTCCAAATTAATTGTCATAGAGAATTAAATGGTTTTGTTTTGTCAGGCTGCTCCTAAAACCACAGGGTGAATTTTATGGAGAAAGATGAAAATTTAAAAAGATTTCTTGGAACACATCAACCAAAACACAGAGCACTGAAGGTTTATTGAGTTTGATGAGGGGAAGGCTTTGAAACACTGAGAGGGAATTTGTGGGAGCAGATGTGAGGAATGTCCTCATGGCCTGGGACTGGGCAAGGCCAGAGTTATCCCCCTGGACCTGCTGCCCACACTGCTCTGGGTGCAGCCCAGGATGGACACAATAATGTACAAATATTCCATTTTGGGAGAAAAAAACACCTTTTTTTTTTTTTTTTTTTTTTTTTTTTCTGAAGTGAAAATGTCCCATTCTGAATATGGCAGATAGGAACATTTTGGTCATGTCAGCATTCTTCCTCAGTGTTCTTCCAAAAATGAAATTCCAGACAAATCTCTTCAATTTCATCAAGTGTTTCATTTTTAACTGGACTGTGTTTTCCAAAGGATATCACATTTTTTCCTCTTTCAGTCTAATTCTGGGCATCTGAAGTAGGTTTTGGAATGGCTCAATGTGAACCATTATCCCTTTTTTCCCTCTGCTCAGTTAAACATCCTCTACCATTTAATTTTGAGAGCCAAAAAGAAAGAAACTAAAGGAAAATTTCCTATTGGTGGGACAAAAATAATGGCATTTTGAGTGTTTCCATGAAAGCAGTGTGACATGACAAATTTTAAGAAGCTCTGTGAATACTATTAATATTTATGATGCACTCAAGAAAACAGCTATTGTGTGCCACATCCATCAAAGATAAGAACTGTATTCTGCTGTGTTGGGTGATAAACATTGAATGACAATAGCTGGAGATTATGTGAGGTTTTCATCCTCGTGTTGAGTAAAGCACCACGTTATTCCACTGTGAACCAACAATTTGCTTTCATGAAATTTGATACACTTGCTGATACTCGTTACAATCAGAGTCCAAAATATTAATGAACATGCAGAGAGGGCTGATGCCAACTGCTCCAGATCCTTTAGGATCCAGGCAGTGTTTCCCACCAATCCACCTCTTGGAAATCACTCTGGATCTCCCCAGATCACAGAGATTTGCCCAATATTGTCATTTGTGTGCAGTTTGGGTGAACGCAGGGGATTGCAGCATTCCAGGCTGGCTTCTGTCCCATGTTTGTCCTCAGAGCATTCCCCACACAGGGACGGGGCAGGGATGGGCTGTCTGTGCCATGGGAACACTGTGCTGGCCCCACAAACCATCCCCTAAATGTGGCTGGGGTCTCCCAAGCCTGGCCTTGCTGTAAAATGCAGTTTTGGAGCTGATTTATCATCACCTGGGAACAGACAAAAGGGATTTTCCTTTGCCTGCACTGGGGTTGGGTGTAAAAACCAAGCCAACTTCATTCTGAAGTATAAAAAAGCCAGGGCAGGATCAGTCATTTCTAGCAAACCCAGATGATTTATGTATCTCCCAGAAGTTGGTTAAATGCATTTA
>JAWWMS010000048.1:12972965-12999251 GCA_035048045.1 Chlorospingus semifuscus
AAGAAAATGATATATTAAAACTATACTAAAAGAATAGAAGAAAGGATTTCATCAGAAGGCTTGAAAGGAAAGGAATGATAATAAAATCTTGTGACTGCTCACAGCCTCGACACAGGTGGCTGTCATTGGTCACCAAGTTAAAACAATTCACATGCTGGGCAAACAGTTCTCCAAATCACATTCCAAAGCAGCAAAACATGGAGAAGCTGAAGTTTCCCAGCTTCTCAGGAGAAACAATCCTGACAAAAGGATTTTTCATAAAACATGTCTGTGACAGAAATCCACTTGACTCTGCTCTTGAGCATATTGCTGAGCAAATGAGTTGACATTGTTGAAGCTGCTAATAAGGTGGGAAAAAAAGGAATGTATGTGAGTTATCCAGAGGCCTGGCAATGCTCCAGGTGTGAGTTAAAGTCACCAAGACACAGAACAGGCCTTGAGTGTTCACATTGCAAAACAAAGCGGACAATTTTACCTTATGTGTAAGAACAGCTGCTTCAGCATATTGCCCTCAAAGACAGCATGTTGAAACAGCTGTCCAAGTGTTCTGGAGGTTAATCTACTCAATTAATCATTGTGGGTTTATTTTCAATGTATAATCATGTTTGTGCTGTTCCTTGTGGGCACGTGAACAAAATATTGAATATAAAGTTTTAGTCATCAGTGAAATGCCTGTCAGAACACTTGGAGGGAAAAACTCTCTTTAAAGTGACTCTTGGAGAGAGAAATGGGGGCTTCTCTTGGAGCAGCTGGAGTCACACATTGCCCCGCTCCCCGTGGTGCTGCAGAGGTGAGGATATGATGTAAAATGTACAGGTGTGGTTGTTGTAATGCCCAAACAATCTGCAGTGAGGCTGCCCTGGACAGAGGTGTGTTCTCAGGGTGCTGTGCTCTGAAAATCACACTCTCACAAAAAGGCCACAGCTCCCACCTCAGCTGAGTTCATTGTGCAGCATTTTGTGAATGAAACCCCAGGACCTCGCACATTTTCTGCATATTATTCACTGCCACGGAATTGTAAACAGCCACTGTCAGAAAAATCCTCTGGCAATCCATTTGACCAGAAATAAATAAGATCTAAACATCATTCCCAACCTTTCTAAATATCACTGCACATGTAAAAATAGCAAAATCTTTATATATCATATCCCAGTGCACCTTTCATGTCAGTGTTTTTTCAGTCAAAGGCAGGGTTTTGTTTACCTCAAGAGACCATGCAGAATAAGTGGGAAGAGCTGTGACAAAAGTTGGTGAAATACAGACTAGAGCAGCTACACACAGCTAATGCTTAGTAGAGTCTGCAGTCCTTTCCTCTGCCTTGAATTTCCCAGATTATATAGGTTTATTATATTGGTTTATTCCCCTCTGGACTGAATAGCAGTGCATGCTGGAGTCAGGATTTTTAGATTGAAACTCTGCTTTGGGATTCTTGTCCCAAAAGGAGAAAAAGCAAAGGACACTGCAGAGGAGGAGCTGCTGCTCCTGCCCAGCTGTCCCAGGCTGGCTCTGCCCCTGCTCTGTCTCATTTACCTGGCCAGGAACCCTCCTCCTCTCCTCCACCCCTGTCACCACTTGTCTTTAGGGAGAAATGCAGGTGCAGTTTTATTCCAGCTTGTTCTCCATATAGCTCTTGTCAGATTGCATTGGGTCTGTGCACCAGAATTAATTGCAATGCTGCTGGGAGAAAAATCCCAAACTAAATCAACAGCAACCTGCACAACTGCCTTCATTAGCCAGGAGGAAGGAAAGCAGCACTGAAGTGCCACGTCTGAGAGTGTAACTGGTGGGCAGGGAGCTGAATGCCAGTGCCATTGGACAAAAAAATGAAAACCTTTAAACAGAAAGGTGAGTTTGATGTAGTCGTGACTTCAGGAGCTTGGCCCTGGTTGACCCCTTTGTATCACATTGACCATGAAAACAAACTTGCAATAACACAGGAGAATGCAGAGGGAAATGTTTGATTACCTTGTTTCACTTTTTGTTAGAGGAGCCTTCTGGAAGTTTCTGGGCTTTTGGAAAATTCTTGCATAGTAGCAAAGGAACACTGATTTTTGTTTCAAGGTCCTGTTTATCCATTGTTGCCTGGAAAAACTGAAAATGCAGTAGTTTAAATGAGATATTTGAGTCACCATGTTGAATTCGATTTAGGTAAGAGCCTCCCTTTTTGGAGGAACACTTTGAAAACAAAGTTAAGAATTATTGCCCCACATCTGTGCTGAGTGTGTGTCAGCACCAAGGGGTGAAATATCACCAGGAGGGGAGGATGAGCCTGAATATTCCAAGGTGGGGGAAAAAAGGAAAGAAGCCCAAGTGCTGAGAAGTGGAGGGTGAGGAGAGCTTGCTCTTTTCTGCCTGGTAATTGTGCAGGGGTTCTTCCAGGTGCAAGCACTTTGCAGCTGGAATTTTGTGTCAGGTTCATGGAGGCCTTTAAGTGCAGCACTTTTTCCACCTTTTTGTTCAATTCTTTGCTAAAATGATGTGTCAAAATGCCAGAGAACCACCTGTTTTGTTCAGCTGTGTTTTCTGCAGAAAGCCTCTTTTCCTGTGCCCCTCTGTCCATTTAGCAGGAGGATGTGCAGGGAGGGCCAGGAAGGACCTGGCCTCACTCCTCCCTTCCTCCCACCTCACAGCAGTCAACAACCTGAAATTGGCAGTGCAAAAGGAGAAATAAATGTATTATCATGAAAACCTGCCAATTTTTAGAGGGAAAGTAAAGAATGAATGGTTAACAGAGGCAATTTTAAGGGAGATAAATTTCCTTAATGGAGGTGAATAGCAAATATTCCTTTTATTTGAACAGTCCAGCAGGGCTGACCTGATTTCTTTCTGCAGTTCAGGGTGTATTTTGTGTCTCACATTAGGGAAATGGCAGAAAATGGGAGAGGCTTTCCTTCACTTAGATAGCTCTTGGAGATGAGTCCTTCAACACAAATTGGGTAATTCTCTTTTACCTCTCTTGCTGCACCCAGTTTATCTCTCTGGAAAATCAGAACTTTCCCCATTTCTCATAATGGAACAGGTTCTGAAGAAACAGATGGGGAGGTTTGGATTTAAATCATGTCTTAATGACTTCTAAAGGCTAATTATGAATACAATACCTTGGAAGCAAAGTTAGAAGTCTTTTTTCACTTTCCTTCCGTGTCTGTTGTTGGAAAACCAATTCAGCCACTCTTTCACAAAGTTTACAAACAATTTAAATGAAAAAATTAATGCTACTCGGAATCCCAGCCTGGTCTGAGTTTGGTGCTGAGGTGTAAGAACAAGGGACCAGTTAAAACCCTTTCTCAAGGAAATGTGCTGTGATTTTGATATTTACTTGCCTTTATAGAATAGTAATGGGAGACCTTTGTCTGTTTACAGAGTACTTCTATTGAAAACCAATAACTCTGTCACTTTCTATTGCTGAGAAACATTGATGCCATCCCCTTGCCCCACCTGTGAGGTGACTCTGGAAACCCCTGGCAGTGGAACATTTTAAATTGGTTCAGATTAAGAGATTTTCAGTGATTTTCCCCTTGAACTCCTGCAGCTGCCAGTGGCATTATAAACTCATGTGCCATCATAAACATTGGATATGCCATTATCATTTTGCGCTTAAGAAGGATGGCAAATAATACTGTAATACTGCATTTCTTCCTTTCCTTTCATCTGCTGCTGCATTTGGAGCCCTCTGTAGTTCCTTGCGGTCACTGATATTTGTTTTGCTGCACAGCTGAATTTCAGAGAACCTGCCAATAAAATCCCCATTTTCTTGTTATGCATAAAGGCCACTTAGTAGGAAAGGTGTGGAAATTAGTGTTTAAATTGGTCAGAACCAGCAGCAGGTTTGGGTGAACCCAGAGCACAGGCATGGACCTGGGGAATATGGAATGGTTTTCTTCATCTGTCCCTGGCCTGGTGGGATTTCCTGTGCCTCAGTTATTTTAGATGTATAATGAAAAGAACTGCAATAACTCTCCTGTTGTCTTTGGCAGAGCTGAGAACTGGCTTGGAAGTCTTGTGGAAAGACTGGATACTAGAAGCAGTAGTTTAAATAAATCATTGTATACCTAATTTATAGAACAGATGAAATAGAGACAGGAAAAGATGGAAATTCAATAGTTTGATGCTAATCCACAGCAGTTTTACATTTCTGTGGATACTTGGTCTTTATTATAGTTACTACCTCCAGTCAGTCTCTTTTTAAATTTTTTTTTATTACCTTCTCACAGATTCTTAACACATTCTTTCATTTGAGGGACTGTGTTTCCTAAAATCTGATGGACTCTGGAAAAATATTGATGTTCTGGCAGCAGCAGCTCAGCTTTTGAAACCCAGATGATACTGTCCTAGTCTGCAGGAAATAAATACACTGCACAAGAGTTCACTGGGAAATTCAATCATGAAAACAAAAAAGGGATTTTGTTCTGAACTTGAATAAAAAAGAGGCTGTTCTTTGTAAAAGTTGTGCAGGAAAAGAAATAACCAGACACAGGGCCATGTCAGAACAAGGTGGAACGTCACACAAGGTGAGCAGACTGACAAATTAAAGTCAAGAACAAAACTCAAGCCAAGAAGAGGCAGAGGAAGGAAGTAAAAATCCTCCAGTAGTTCTTAAATCAGTCAGAAAACTCTCAAAAACTCACCTCTAATAAATCAATGTTCTGGTTTGAAAAAAACCCCAATTTTTTAATTTTAAGGGTTTTTTTTCAAAAGAAAATATTCTCAAAGTTGTCTTCTTTCCACTTGATTTTCATGGAGAAGCTGATTTGTTTTCTCCAAACCAAAAGCATCCCAGGCAGTGCCAAGCCCAGGTAGGTGAGATTTTCTCTGGTGTTTGTTTGACAGGAGCTGGGAGGTGGAAGGCAGCTCTCACTTGGGTGCAGTGCCAGGGCAGGGAGCCCCAAAATCAGGGAACAGAGAGCAGGGAGCTCCCAAAATCAAACAGAGCAGCAGGAGCTCCCAAAATCAAACAGAGCAGCAGGAGCTCCCAAAATCAGGGAACAGAGCAGCAGGAGCTCCCAAAATCAGGGAACAGAGAGCAGGGAGCTCCCAAAATCAGGGAACAGAGCAGCAGGAGCTCTGGGTGTGCAAGGATAGAAGGGCTGCTGCTGCACTGGCCACAGATGTGATGTTTTTCTTTTCCCTGCATCCCATACAGCAGCAGGAGACTTTATTAAGTGAAGCAGACCAAAGGTGCATCAAATGTGAGTCTGTGTCACTGCGTGGATGGTGCAGGGTGGAAATTTTAACTCCCAGGGGTGAAGGAAGCAGCAGCTGTGTGTGGTGCTGACTGTTTGTGGTTTGAAAGCATGGGGGGATAGAGATTCTCTCCCCTAATTCTTGACTTCAAGTATAAAGAGACACGTGAGCCCTTCAACAGGCAATGGAGAGAGGGAAATGTTCCAGAGAATCTCTGGTGCTGGCCCTGGAGGGAATCAGTCCCTGCAGGTACTCAGGGCTCAGGAGAGGCTGAGCCAGGCTGTGAGAGCCCAGAGCAGCTGTGAAATCACCTGAACAGGTGAAATCAGTGAGTGCAGCAGCCTGGCCCTGACAGATAACACAGCCCCTCTTCAGGAGTGAAAGCAGTAATTCTCTAGGTAAGGCACAGCTCTTTTCTGCAGATCCGTGTTCTTCAGAAAATGAAATCCTCCTTGTGCAGGACAGTGAGTGAGAGCATCTCCCAGAGCTCTGTTTAACCTCCAAAATGCAGTTCTCAAATACAGCTAATGCTCGTCCTGCTCTGGCCAGGCCTTACACCAGTGTTTGAGCTGTGCTCAGGGGAAGACATAAGCCCCACTTCTCCTGCCCCCTGCCCAGTGACTGCTGTCTCCCATCAGGAGATCCCAGAGGACTTTGCACAGGTCATGGCTGCTTTCCCAAGGATCTCTCCCTGCTCATAAATGGTTTTTCCTGAGGCACAGCCCTGGGAAGGCTGAAGGGAGCAAGGCACTGTGTCCAAGGCAGGGAGAGCCACACTCCCTCCATGTCCTGCAGCATGTTGGGATGTGGTGCAGACACGCTGTAATTAATTTGTGCATCCTTCTATAGCATTAAGCAGCTGTTCTTACAGAAGGACATGGATTCCTGCCCAGGTAGGGCTGGTGGAAGGGGATGAGCACACAGATTGCAGTGCTAAGCTCACGTGATCCACAACCTTATGTTTCAGTGCCTGCAGTTCTGCTCTCGTGAAGCTGAAGCCTTTTCAAGCCATGAGAGATGCCAGCTCTCCCACTGCACCAGGGGCAGAGAATTCCCTCTAGAAAACCCTCCCTCAGCCCAGTCTGAAGGAAATACCAAAGAGTTAGAGAGCTGTCTGAAGGAAACGTTTCCAAATGGCCATCCCTGATGTTGTTAAATATTATTAGGCCTGTGGGACAAACACACAGAGCCAGAAAATTGTGTCTTTGACTGCTGATGGTACTCAAGTGAATCTGATAATTATGTTCCATGGCAAGGCATGGCCTCCTTAGACTCCTCTGTGGAGAAAACAATGCCTCTGAGGAATGTTCAGATTAATTATTTCATGGCCATTTGGAAACAATCATTAGTGTATCAGTTTGTACACTCACTGCTCTCGAGCACAGAACTCTGCCCATTTCTGTCCACTTGCAGGGGGATATTGTTTGATTCCAGTCAGAGGGGAGCCACAATTTTATTAAGTCAGAACATGATTATGTTCTTCTGGAACAAAAAGGGAAAAAACCAATATCTTTAAATGAACTGAGAAACTCTAAATATGCATTAAAATGGTTCCCAGTCACCTGCTGTTGGGAAGGAATGGCTTGAGCCTGTCAGGAGGACGTTCAGATCCTGCACAGGTTTCTGAACACAGCACAAATTCCAGTGTGAGTGGCTGGCAGAGCTTTCCAGAGTTTGAGGCTGACTTTAGGCCCTGTGTTTCTTGGCTAAAGGGGCCTGAAACAGGAGTCAGGAGCTCTTGCTGCCTGTCCTCTGTGCAGACATTTAAAATGAGGCTCACAGCATTGCTGCCCAGCTCTGCAGCCTCAGGTGGGCCCTGAGAGCAATGGTGTCACCAAGCAGGGTTGGGCATGATGTGCTGAGCAGAAATGACCTGAGCCCAGGCTCAGGGAGGGTTCTGCTGGTGCACAAGGCACAGTGGAGTCTGCTGACAGGTTGCAATTACTGCTGCCAAGTGCACCAGGCTGTGTTCTGAACCTTTGCTTAATGGGGGCAGATCTGTTCTGAGTTAGGAAAAAACACAAACCCCAAACTGCCTCAGGTCACAGAAATGACAGTCTCTGTGTGTCTAATCAGGTTTCACCTTCAGCAGCAGGTTTTGCGTGTTCATCCTGCATAAACCTCACAATGAGCTGAATTTCCTTGGTAAAAAACATGAAATGGAGTAAATCTCAGCTTTAGTTTCCATGAATCCAAGAGAGAGCTGCTCTGTGTGCCAGGTACACTCTGCTGAGATCAGAGCTTCCTTCAGTGGCTCCATGGCAAAAAGACAAGTTCAGAAATGAGCCTCTGCTGTGGAGTCTCTGGATCGTGCTTTCTTGAGCTAAAGCAAATTGTTTTTGCAGCACTGATACACATCTAGAATAATATTCAATTAGGCTAATGGCTGCTGCTCCATTGTTCAGTGAGAAGCAGTGATTGGGAACCTCTGAGCATGGCTCAGTCTGCAGTAATTCCTGCTGCACAACACCTGCACCTGCCTGGCCATCCCACAGCAAATAAAACCTTTCTAGAGGTTTTATTTCTATATATTTATATATATATAATTTATATATATATTATTTATACATATTATTTCTACATATTTCTATTTTATTTTATAGGTTTTATTAGGAGATAGAGGATGACCTTTAGCTTGGACAGGAGAGGCTGCAGGGTTTGTGATGTCCCTCTGTCAGAACTGACCCCTCCAGCAGGGATGGATTCCCCAGGGATGAGGAAACAGAGCAGGGATGGATGTTGGAATGAGTGGGATGGGAACTGGTGCTGACTCCTGAGAACTTGGGGAATTGCTGATTCCACAAGTGCTGCACTGAAATGATGATTGCAGAGTGAGGAAGCAGCTGAAATTCAGCCCTTTAGTGGGAAGGAAAGGAAATGAGGAAGGAAAAAAGGTCAAAGAATATAATCTCTTTGCAAAATTTTACATTTTCTAATCTTTCATAAACACATAATCCCAGTTGTTTGTTCTTGCCTTTGGGTGATTGAATGGTGTATGTTACCTGATAGAACGGTGGAAAATGGAGTTTTCTCACAGCCAGGCTTCATTAATATGTATTGGAAACCTAAAACGGTGTTCAGCCACGAGGGGTAAAACTACAGAATTGCTGTGGATTATAATAATTTCAGCAAAGCATCTAATTTATATATTAAGCTTGCTTAATGGATTTATATTGCCTTGCTCTTTGATCTGAAGCAAAAGGTGGTGAATAATTTATCAAATAAAAAGCCCTCCCCTAGCCCAGCCCACACGTCACAATCTGCCCTGTAATTTGCATTTTTTAAGAGATACCGTTTCCAGGCAGAAGAACTGCTTCCTAAAAGACTCCTTCTAATATTACAAATGTATTTTCGTGAGCTACACTCAGGGGAAAGAAATAATAATGAAGGAATGCAATTCTACAGACAAATGTTCCAGCTCTCTGCCTTCCTCACTAAAGACAGTCATTTCAGCTAAATGCCAAAAGGCATTTAACTGTAGCATTTGTCAGTGGAATAGGGCTGGCTTTGGGTTTCCCTCCTGATTTACAATTGAGTGTTTATTGGGTTTAGTGTACTGTAGCATGTTTTGTTAACCTCTAGAAAAACGCAGGCAGCTGGTGCATTAATCCCAGGGATGATACCTGTCAGGGGAGCAGGGCTGCAGGGCTCTGGGGAGGTTCTGGCTGCTCCACAGGGCAGCAATCAGCTCTGGCTGACCTGGGCCAGCTCCTGAGGTGCTTTCTTGAGAGATGGATCATCATTCCTCCATGTCTTCATTTTTCATCAAAAACAGGGTGAAAGTTCTGCACGGTGGGAGCTGGAGGAGCTACCATAGTCACCTGCCCAGGGAGCATTTATGTCACTGTTTAGTTGTGTTTGAAGCACAGTTATTGGGAGCTTTGAGCCTGGAGCTCCTCAGCTGATGTGTGCTTATCTATGGGAGTCCTTCCTCAGCAATCCCAGCTCCTGGTCCCTCCCCAGTGTTTGCAGTCCCAGCTCTCTCAGGGCTCCTGACACTTCTCCCATTCACTTTTCCCCCTCATTTGTCCAAACCCACCAGTTGTCAAACATTTACTAGGGCTGTGCGCAGCGTTGATTCATATTTAAATAAAGCCATTATGCCAGCCTTGAGTTCCAGTAGTTTTCTGCTCTTCCTCTTGAGTATTTCTCTCAGTAGTGCCATCTAATCAGCTTTAGGTTTTAATTAAACAGCTGTCATTTGCTTCCTAGTTCTGTTGCGACCTGATGTTGTATTAAATTTTAATTTAGCCTGGGCTGCATAAGAAGCAGATTCCTTCAGACAACAAAGAAATGCTATTAGCAAGTTACAGTTGTAATTAAGAGGAGCTCTGCTGAAGTGCTAATGCAGTCAGGTAGAGAGCTGCAGATAAACACACATAATAATAATTATTATTACTATTCAGGGATGGAGCCTGTGATATGAATGTGTAGCTCCCACCCCTTCAGGCTGCTGAGCTGAAGGAGTTGGTCAAGATCTGACCTCAAGAAAAGAAATGGGGGAGGATTCCCAGTTTTTCACCAGGGCCTTGCAGTGCCCACAGTCAGAGGGTGGTGCTGGTGGTCCTGGCTGGTGTTTCACTGTGCCACATTGGAGAACCACCAGCACAATGAGCCCTCTCTGCATCCCAGATGCTGCCAGAAATCACCAGAAATCACAGGGAGCTGAAGTTCAGCAGCTCTTTTCCTGCAGGAAACTCTAGCATGGAAATGCAAACCAAGCTTTACAGAATTTAGATGAGATGTTATGACTTGTTGAAGAAGCACTAAAAGGTTTGTTTATAAATCTACTGGACAGTCAATTAGTTCATATTTCTTCCTCAGGGGAAATATATTTTTGCAGTCTATAAATAGCCAGCTCTTAAGAAGGCCTTACACAGCCTATTATATTTGTGTGGCACTCAGTGCAGGCATCAGGCCTCTGGGATATTGATTTCTGTGGTGGAGCTGCTCACAGAGGAGAGCAGGGTTTGGGAGGCTGCCCCAGCTAATTAGCACAGGGGCTCCTGTGTGTGCTGGGGAGCTCAGCACAGTCCTGGTGCTGGTGCTTGTCTCTTGCTCTTCTTTTATGAGAGGGATGCAAATGCCTTTAGAACTTCACATTGTCCTTCAGTGCAAGGTCTGAGTGCAGCTTTGGCACTAAGAGCCTCAGAGGGGGCTGGAGGCTTGTGCTTTGCCACACAGCGTGGCCAACGCCTGGGTGATAGCACAAACAGCACAAAAACCAAATGGGAATGGATCAGGCCTGCTGGGAGCTGGTTCCAGTCCACCAAGGTGCAGAGAGCCTTTAATCCTGGCTCAGGGGTGTTTAATCCCGGCTCAGTGTTTAATCCTGACTCCCTGGTGCTGTGGATCAGGCTGTGATTGACACAGGCACTGCCTGCCTGACCTGAGCAGCTCACAGCTGTGCTAACAGAGAGGCTGGAAGTGGAATTTGTTGTGTGCTCGCTGTTTGTGACCTTGGCCAAAATAGATTTTCCCCAGACGTGTTGAAGAACACCATCTATTGTTGGGGAATGTTGGAGAATTGCTCCTCACGAGCCCTTTGACCCAGGACCACCAGGTCTTCATTAAATATCTGATATCTGAGGGTTTAGGATATATGGGGTGTTTGCAGTGGTGAAATCTAACTGCCTCTTCTCTGGCCTGTGGATGAATTACCCTCTCTTTGCTGTCTTATAGAACCTTTTTCCACGTGAGGTGCACCTAAGTGCTTTCTTCCACCTGGCAGTGCATTTTCTCCTCAGCCTTGTTCAAATCTCAGTCTTTGTAAAGGATTTTCAGTTGTTTTTTTCACACTTCCACTTCTGTCACACACTCTTCTCTTTGCCAGTGTCCCTCTCTCCTGGCTGGCAGCTGGTTATAAATGAGCCTGTTCAGCAGAAACAAAAACCAGACAGTCATTGACTGTGTAGAACATCTGGTTTGTGCCTCTCAGAGAACAGAACAAAGCCTGCACTTATTTCCTGAGGTGTTATCCAAAAAGCCTCTCTGCTCAGGATGGCTCTCAAATCACACTGGAGTGCGAGTGTGAGGCTGAGCACGTCCTTTCAGGGCTGTCCTGAGCAGAAATGGACTCCAGTGTGTGCTGGATGCTGTTGTGCTGCCCATAAACCTCTCTGGGGCTCTCAGAGGTGCCTGGCACTGCTGGTATTAGTGCTGCAGCTCATTTAATTCAGGCTGCTTTCTGTAGAAGGTTCCGAATATTGATTAATAATACATCTTAGCTGCAAGTATTTATTGGTCTTCTCCAGCTGTCCTTAGCTTGTGGTCAATGCCCATTATTCTCTATCAATCTAGCCAGCAGCCAGAGCAAATGATAGTGAATATATCTCCCTATGCAAGCTGCCATCAAATTTTTCACTAAAATCCATTCCTTCTTCCACCAATTCTAATAATGGAATTTAAAGTTAGATTCGTTTGAAGCAACTTTTTTATTTTTTCCCCCGCTAACTGGCAAGCAATTAGTTTTATGGAAGTTGAAAAATGAAAAGGGGATTGATTCAGAGCAGTATTTCCTATTGCAGGCTTTTTGAGGGGGGCAGAATGGATCCCTGTGAAATCCCAGATCATTCCTTGCCCCATTTGCGTGTCACCTTTTGGGCTGGCAGTCAGCACTGCTTCTGCAGAGGCTGCTCCCCTCCAGCCTGGACCTGCTCATGCCAGGCAGGGGCCTCTGCACCAACTCATTTGGAGTAATTAATCAACCTGAGACAGAGAGGAAGGCTGTGAAATGGAGTCATTAGAGTGCCAGCACTGTGAATTCATCAGGGTTACAGATAAACGTGGTTGAGCATCTCTAGGTGGGGAAATACTAAAAAAATTGTGTATGGATGCACGGATTTTCTCCTAATGTATTTATGGAAAGAAATGGTCGACTCACAGCAGTGTGAGCTGGAACAGGAAGGAAGGAATGCTGTTGTGGTGGGGGATAATCACGTCCCAAACCACTGGCACCATTTGGGGCAGAGGGCTGGTAGGAGCTGCTGATGCCCTGGAGATCCTGCTGAGCAGTGCTGTGCTTACAGATCCCTTCCCTCAGCCAGAAATGTGTAAATGGGCTCAAAAGGGAGAAACCCAGGTTTGTCAGAACAGGCCTTGGTGCTCCTGATGCAGCTTTTGGCTTACAAAGCTGCTAAAACATTGCAGGGAGCTGCAAGGGTGCATGCAAGGGAGGGTCCCATCCCTGTCACTGTCACTGTCATGACCCCTGTGCCATTCTCGTGCTGTTGTGCTGCTCCAACACTCACCCTGTGTTTGTGTGTGCCCCCAGGACACAGAAATCCTCAACACAGCCATCCTGACGGGCAGGATGGTGGCAGTGCCAGTCAAGGTGGTGGCCGTGCAGGAGGACGGCTCCGTGGTCGACGTCTCCGACTCCACCGAGTGCAGGTCTGCTGATGAAGACGTGGTCAAGGTGAGGCACCCATGGGAGTTTGTTGTGCCCAGTTCTGGCCCTCAGTTTGGGAGGGATGTTGAGATGCTTGAGCACATCCAGAGGAGGCAACAAGGCTGGTGAGGGGCTGGGAACACAAACCCTGTGAGGGATGTTTGAAGGAACTGGGGGTGTTTAGCTTGGAGAGGAGGAGGCTTAGAGGTGACCTTATTGCTCTCTTAGGGGTGACCTTATGGCTCTCTTGGAGGTGACCTTATGGCTCTCTTGGAGGTGACCTTATTGCTCTCTTAGAGGTGACCTTATTGCTCTCTTAGAGGTGACCTTATGGCTCTCTTGGAGGTGACCTTATGGCTCTCTTGGAGGTGACCTTATGGCTCTCTTGGAGGTGACCTTATTGCTCTCCACACCTTCCTGAAGGGAGGTTGCAGACAGGTGGGGTCAGTCTCTGACAGAACCAGAGGACACAGTCTCGAGCTATGTCAGGGAAGGTATAGGTTGGATATTAGGAAGAAATTTTTCACTGAAAGAATAATAAAGCACTGGAATGCTCTTCCCAGGGGGGTGGTGGAATCACCATCTCTGCATGTGTTTAAAAAAAGCCTGGACATGGCACTTGGTGCTGTGGTTGAGGTGTTAGGGCACAGGGTGGACTCGATGATCTCAGAGGTCTCTTCCAACCTCATTATTCTGTGATTCTGGGTTTGTATCTCCCATTGCTCCTCCAGCCCCCACTCTGGGATGTTCCACCAGCCAGCCATTCCCAGTGCTGGGGTGAGGAGGGAGCTCCCAGAGGGGCTGCTCTGAGCTGCCCCGGTGCTCCTCTGCTGCCCAGTGCTGGTGCAGCCCATGGAGGGGAGCAGCTCCTCCCAGAGGGGTCTGTGTTCCTCTGGGCTGTGCCCTGCCCGTGGTTTCACAGCAATGATGCAGAAAGTTGGCACAGGGGGCTGGAAGTTTACTTCATGCTCTGGCTGCATGGCCAGTCAGGAGTTTCTTGTAATGAACGATCCTGAGCTGTACCAACATCTGTAGAGAGTGACAGGGAGAGATAATAACAACCATGTTGCAAAAAGTCTTAAAATGAGAGCTCTGAGCTTTTAAACAATGTTGTGATGTGTTTTAGTGTTTTTTGGTTTTTTTTAATACTGCGTTCAAGTGGTTCTGTCTCCCTGACATTGCAATGAAAATTGTGTTGATGTGACTTTCCCAAGACCCTGCCTGCCTGACTTCTGACACCATTGCATGGCCTGCAGCTTTTAGCTCATTAGTATTATTATTATTTTAGACATGAAAGAGGTGCTTTTGAATATCTTGAATATATTAATTTGTTTTATTATGTGATTTGGGGGTGTTCTTATTTCAAATGAACTTAAAAATTGACTACAGAGAATTCTGTATGAGGTGGGTTTTTTGGTATTACTTATGGGTTCCGTATTTTCCCTTAGGTATCAGATAGGGAAAGAAAAAAATCCCATTTTCTTTTTCTGGAAACCAGAATTCTTTGAAGGTCCTTACCAGAGGAACATGGATGAATATCTTTGCTTATAACTAGATTAATTGTCAAAGGAAAAGACTGCCTTGATAAATGTTGCTATTCTTTACTTTATTTTTTTTTTTTGTAGCATACAGCTATTATCTGATTAGTGACTATTATTTATCAATTGATAAACATGGTCAATGAATAGTGTATTATAAACTCAAGCATTGAGTTCTATATCATCCATATATTGCTGGGACTGTCTTCATTTTGCACTTCAGAAAACCAGGTCCAAAAGATGCTGCATGGGGACTTTTATTTTCATTAATTGAGTTTCTAGGACTTGTTGTTCTTTGAGAATACTGCACTGAACCAGGCAGGATTTACCATGTCTTGTGGTTTTTTTGATAGTGACTTGATATAAATCAGGTCTTCATTTGTCTGCTTTAGGAGATTATTTGGGTCTCAAATCACTGACAGTGGGCAATGCCCCTCTGACCCTCTCCCATGCCTGGTACCTGTCTCTCAAACATTTGGACATGGTGAACAAACCCAAGAGGTCTCAATGTGGTCTTTGTTGAGTTGATATTGCCTCATCCTGGTGGTATAAATGGGGAGTAATGTTATTTTTGTGAAAATTGCAGCATACTTGCACGATTTCAGTCACAAATTACTGAGACTGAATGCTGTTCAGGCATAATTTTTTAACTGCAAATATATGTATTGGTTGCAAGATTGAATCCATAACAATTAATTAGCTGAGTTAAAATTTAGTACAACGTTTATGTGCCTATATTTTTTCAGAAAAATGCATATTCCGTTTACAAGCCGCTTTGGTAAAGTCAATATTGACTTTGCTTCTGAATTTCTGTTGCCTTTTCCATATAGGTTGTAGTGCTAAACCCTCTAATGAGAGTTGTCAGGCATTTTGGATCTAATTGCCTTATCTTAAGCTTCTTTTCACTCTTAATTCTGCCTTTATTGTTTCTTTGATGCTGGAGACATATTCCTATTCTTTTGGGCAGAATAGAGTGTTGCATTCTTAACCTTTTATTTCTGTTTAATAGCTAATGATTTAATAGCCAACTAATGAGACAATTCTTTGATCACTGCTCTAACATCATTATTTTCAGTTAAGGCAGTGAATTGAAGCTAGATTAAATAAAAACAGGCTTCCACCCAGGCTCTTATGTGTTTGTACAAAATGTGTTTCTCTGGGCAGGGACCTGGTGCTGCTCAGAGATGGGCAAACAGATCAGAGATGAACAAGGGGTTTATTTGTGTGCCAGAGCTGGGACTCTTCCCTGTTCTCAGCCATTTCACAGTTTAACAGCTTCACAACTGAGAATATTTCAGCTCCTTTTTCCAAAGCCTACCTAATTAGTGGTAAATACAATAAAACACACCCAGGGGTTTTTGACCTTGCATTTTCAGCATGTGGTCCTCAAAGGAATCTGACAGCTGAACTTGCTTTGGTTCATCCCAATCCCTGTTTCCTATATTTGGACATAAATCCTGATACTGACCAAGCCTTCCACTGGAGCTGGCTGCCCTCTAAAATATTTGGATGGAAACATTCCTGTAAGTCAATGAAAGTCTTGTGCTTATTCCATGATTTAAAAGGAACGTTTAATGCTGTTGGCATTTGAGGGAAAAGATTGGCTTTATGATTAAGGCACTGAAATGCTCCTCAGCATTAATTTCCATATCTCTGGCTGATTTCCTGTGTGACTGTGGGTAAATCACTCATTCCCCTTGGAATCTTCCTTCCTTATCTGCTAACAAGGAGAGAAATTCATCCTTCCCCCCTCCTCCACCTGCATTATATGGTTTCTAGAGTTTCTATTGACTCTGATGGCCAAAATCCTCATCCTCACCTCATTCACCTCAGTGCTGTCCTCTCTTCCAGGACCTCTGTCCCTGCTGTTCCTGCAAACCCTAAATAAATAATCAGGCTGTGAAGCTGAGAAGAAAGGAATGGTGGGAGCGTGGCAGAGGTTGATTACAGAGGGTTTATTGCAGGAGGAAATGGGCCCTGAGGGGCTGTGGCATGGCCAGAATTCAGTGAGGAGCTGCAGGCAGGGTTCATGCCCTCCTCTGTAACAGTGCCTCTGAAAGCCTGAGCTGCACTAATTCCACGTGAAGGCAAATCTGGAGACTCTGGGGTCTCATGGTAGTTGTAAACATCACCATCAGCATCAAATGAAGAAACTCTAACGAGGACAGCTTCTTAGTCCAAATGTTTATCTCAGTGGTGTTCGACTGAAAGAGAGACAGCTGCCCAATTAATTCATCCTTCCATTAGTCATAACTCTGTGTCCTTTGCAAGTTACACACAAAGTGACTGATTGTTCCAATTAATCTCTGCAGTCACTCAATGCCTTACACCGTGGACTAATTTAGCCTGATTTTTTAAATTTTATTTTATTTTTTGGTAGGAGAAAAGGCCCTCAGTAGAACAGCAGGGAGTCAGGGCCTCCCCTGCCCGTTTGTGCCCACACATGAATCAGTAGGAACAGACAGGCTCCCCGTGCCCAGCACAGGCACACTGGGAACAATGGTGCTCAATAACTCCCTGTGAACTCCATCTGTGCCACAGTGTGCCTTCCTTGTTATCTTGCGAGAGGAAAGCTCTTCAATGAATTATTTTTCACCTTTTCATAATTTCCTGTCTAATTATAATGAAAGTAAAATTCAAACCGTTCCTGCCCTCTACTTTTGGAACACAAACCTTATCTTGAACTCTCCATAATTAATGGTAAAACAATAGAAGACCTAATTTTCCTGGCAGCAGCCAGCCAGGCTTTATCTAATGTGCAGAAAAAACCAGTGTAACAAAGGCAGGAGAGGTAATAGCTGAAATAGATTAAATCTGAGGAGAGTTCTTCCCTCTTGCAGACAAAGCAGATGAGTGACTGAGGACCCTCACCCAGCAGCCCTGGGCACAGGGATCTCCAACCCCAGCACAAAACCTGCAACAAGGACCCATGGGCAAAAAACAAACAGGGAAATCAAGGGATACTGAGCTTCTCCAATTTAGATGGCACTGAATTTTTGAGAACAATCCCTTGCTGCAGACTCACAGCACATTCTTGGGACAATTTACAGAAAGAAGAGCCTGCCTGGAGTTGTTAAATACAGCTATTTATGCAGCAGCTCTGAAAACAAAGCCAGAGCTTGTAATTTGCAAGTTCTGCAGCTGCTTTGCCATTAAAGTATGTGATCAAGAATGTGATGGACTTGTACATAAAGCAGAGCTAATCTCGTTCCTCCATCTATCACATTTTTGAGTACCTATCACTGTATTACCTAGCAGCTTTATTTTGTGGTCACTCGTGCAGAAATTACCTTCCTCCAGGAGGCCAGACTCTTCCTGGAAGCAGTGAAAATCCTCTCTGCTTGTTTGGATGATGGATTTACTTTGGTGCCACTTGGCTTGTTGCACTATGAATTTTGAACCAGATATTATTTTCTAAGTGATCTTTCTCTTCAGTGGAAGGGTTCAGGACTGGCAGAAGGGAATGGACCCTGCAGGTGTGAGTGCCCCAGAGCAGGGCCAGGCTGGGCTGGGTGCTGGAAATGTGTGAGTGTTTAATGTGGTGAGTCCTTCTCCCTGTCCCTCCTGTCCTTTAATCCCACCTGGCTGGTGCCAGTGCCAGCAGCCCCATGGCCTCAGCTGTGAGCAGCCCCAGGGCAGTGCCAGCTCCGTGAGCAGGCCCAGGGCAGTGCCAGCTCCGTGCCCTCAGCTGTGAGCAGCCCCAGGGCAGTGCCAGCTCCGTGCCCAGCTGTGAGCAGCCCCAGGGCAGTGCCAGCTCCATGGCCTCAGTTGTGAGCAGCCCCAGGGCAGTGCCAGCTCCGTGAGCAGCCCCAGGGCAGTGCCAGCTCCGTGAGCAGCCCCAGGGCAATGCCAGCCCCGTGCCCAGCTGTGAGCAGCCCCAGGGCAGTGCCAGCCCCGTGCCCAGCTGTCCCCAGGAGCTGGCAGGGACGGGCTCTGCAGTGCATGGCACAGCTCCTGGAACAATGACAGGGAGCATTCCTCAGCTGAGCAGGAGCATGGCTGGAAGCTCAGCAGTGGTTTTGGGGTGAGGAGCTCTGGTTCAGCTGCTGTCTCCATCTCATCAGTGACATGGCAATGACAGGGACACTCCTGTCCCAGGAGGATTTATTGGCCAGAAAGAGTTGTCTTGTTAAACATCTTGCCTTTTGTGTTTGTAGGCAGATATGCCTCAGTTAGGGCAATAATGAATTATCATCGAGCTGTTTGCAATTCATCAAACTTATAAATTAGAGCTTCTTGCAATTTCTGGTTATTTTGGACAAAAAGTCCATTCTCTTTGTCCCCATACAAAGTTCATCTTTATGAGTCATTAGGGGTGGGCAGGGGAGCACATCAGATCTCTCTGCAATATGTCTGCTGTTGAATTAAGGATTTTGCTCTTTGCTGAAATATCAGAGGTTCTGACATCCAGGTCACCAGATTCTGCTAATTAGTTTTCTAGCTTGACAAAGTATGATCAGAACAGAGACCACAGCCACTTACTGCATATTAAAGATTTAGCTTAAAACGTTCTCACTACAACAGGTGGAAATCTGTATTGTTTTAGGATTGTGCCAAGCTAAAACTTTGTGGTTGGAGTTGTATTTGCACACAAACCAGCTCCATGTAGAGCAATAAGGATGCCAGCGAGGCAGTCGCACAAAATCACATATTGAGGCATTAATATTCTGTATACAGCACACGTTGTACACAGTTTATAGCAAAATATATGTGTGTGCCTTCCTGAAGCTATATTTGAACACACACAGCCTTCAAAGCCAGCTTGAGAAAACAGTGTTTTGTCTGGGAGAGGGATTCGCTCAGAGCAGACCACACCGACATGTGCAATTACACACATTTCGGCAGAGATGCTTATGGTGTCTTCCAAGGCACCAGCTGCTACTTCAGAGGAGGAAAACAATTCTATGGCTTAGCATTTGGCTGCTCTGAGAGCAGAAATGCAAAGGGCACGGATCCCAGTCCTGGGAAACAATCATCACCCAAACCATGGCATTGCTCAGGATAAACTCTGAATATTTTATAGTAAGAAAAGCACGAGCAAATGAACAACTCAGTCCACGCTCAACAAAGGCAGCAATAAGTAGCTGTTGTTGGGGGAAAATGACAATATTTTACAGGCTTTTCCTCCAGATTCTGTAGGACACAAGCTGTACTTTATAGACTTTATCCTAGCTGCCCATTTAAATATTCTAATTGCAGCTCTGTGAACCTCATGATTCCAAGGCTTTTACACCTCTTGAACTACCATTCTGGCTGAGCAAATTAATTCAGATTCCCATTGTCATCAAAGCCCTGGGGCCAAGCTGTGCTCTCAGCAAAGTCCTGGCAGTGTGTGGCAGGCAGGGAGTGACAGGGGCGTGCAGAGGGCACAATTTGGTGGTGTCAGAGTTAGAGCAGCCATGAGCTGTCAGCGCTGGATGGAGCAGAGCCTTTCTGTGCTGCCCTGCCTGCTGTGGGGCTGGGCACACACGGGGCAGAGCATCCCCTCCTGAGCCAGAGCAGGGCTTGGGGCAGCAGCACCGGTGTGACAGTGCACACCCAGCACTGAATCCCAGACAGGACTCCATTTCTTCATGCAGAAAAGCCAATTCTTTATTTACAAAGCTCATGGTTATAGGAAATATCAGAAGGCACCGTGTTAAATCTAATTGGCTAACAATACCCTGAAACTCAGTGTACTCACTGGTAAAGGCCCGTGTGTATATCCATCAAATCTCTCTATTTTTGGTTAGTTTACATATTTTCTTTATGGATTCTCATGGGACAGATCTTTTGTTATTACAGGTGCAACCTATTTTTCTTTACAAGAATAGATTGTTATGCAAACTGGAAGTCATTCCTCTGATTTTTTCACATGGGAACTTGCAAACTGCCTGCTAGCTTAGCTAGAGCAGCAAGCCCTGAACCCTATTTTATAAAGCCTTTCTTTTATTCTATCTCTACCTGTCTGCAGCACTGAGGCAGCTCAGCAGTGATTTGCACTGGCAGCAGCCAAAGCTCTGCGTTCCCCTGCTCTGTGGGTCACAGTTGGGTTCTGAAGGCAGCTTGGGTGTTTATTTTTGTGGTTTAGCTCACCCACACCTGTGTTCCAGTAACGTGTTCTGAGATGCTCTCCCCTGAGATTGGGATTGGAGTTGGAGATGAGGAAGCTGACATGGCACCATCAGTTTGAAGTACAGTTAATTTATTTGACAGAAGAAGCAGCTCCTGTTGCCAGCAACCAGCTCCCTTCCTCCTCTGTGGGCAAAGGCAGCTTTCTCTTGCTAGGTTTTCAGTTATTTATGGGTTTGCATTCTCATTATATGGAACTGGAATTCAGAGTGAAAGCTAGTTTGGTGTTCTTCACAGGATCAGGAACAGGAGGAGAATTAACACCTGGGTTGGATTGGGATTCTGAGGGGAATGGGGAAAACCCAGCCTTAAAGAATCGTACTTAATGCTGAGTTATTGAGTCAGACAGCTCATTAAATGAGGATGAAAGAACAAAGTGAAGTTATAAATGGATTTCTTTTTCCATTTGCCTCAAGTATGGCAGAGTTGCACTGGGGTATGGTTTTTCTCTTCCAATTAATTGCACACTCTGGGAAGAGTGTTCCTCAGCTTCAGTTTGAGCAGTGGCTTCAATGGTTAACTAAATGTCAGGATTTTGCATTTTGTTTTGTGTTGTCAATTATTAAGGTCTGATTTATACTCATGGCACTGTACCAAGACATTTACTCCCACATCTAAGACTTGAATTGCTAGAGTTGTTTTTGTGAGTCGAGCCAGGCTATGGGAGAGTGGTCCAGGTAAATATTTTAAAATATCAGAAGTGTTAAGTGGCAATTAAACTTTAAAGTTTGCATCTGTTCAAGAAGAAGTTGAGGGGCAGATTTGGAACTCTGTGTTGCTTGGCTGGGGAATTAAGCAGCTTTCCATCAAATTCACTGTGAAAACAAATCACTTTTTGTTAATATTAAGTTGTTGAGTTTTACTCCTTTGATGAATTTCTCCTGAGGAAAGGCACTGGAAGTGCTCCATGGCTCTAGAACAAATGGGCATTGTGTTGAGAGAGAGCAGTCAGCTCCCAGCCCTGGCTTGGCAGGGCCATCCCTGCAGCCTCACTCACCTTGGTGTTCCAGACACTGATCAGCACTTGGGTTTTACCTCTGCTACAGCTCCGTTCACAATGGAATGGCAAAAACCTGGTTTCATTTAAAAATGTGGCAGTTTAGAGTCAAACCCAAACATATGGTACAGAACCAGAGTCTGGCAGCAAAGGGGGGAGGCAAAAAGAGCTGGTGCATCCAAGGCCATAGGAATGGATACGGAAACTTCTGAGGGTGAAATCTCCCCCCGGTGTCAGCCTGGCCCAAAATCCCTTGTGAGCCAGAGGGGACAATGGGCAGAGAGCCCTGAACTGGTGCAGGTGTCAGCAAGAGGCTGGGAGAGGAACATTTCCCTCCTTGGCACGGGTCTGGGTGTTTATTTGATGGATTATTCACAGAGTGCCGGCAGTGCACACACTGCCCACCTTGCAGCTCTGTCCTGCAGCTGCACGGGAGCCCCACAGGGCTGGCTGCAGCACAGACCCCAGGGAGCTGCAACAGGACAGCAGCTGCAGCACAGACCCCAGGGAGCTGCAACAGGACAGCAGCTGCAGCACAGACCCCAGTGCTCTCATCCTGTGCTGAGCTCCCTGTGCAAAGCCCAGCCCAGCTCAGCAGGGCACCGGGCTGGATGGGACTGCAGGACTGGCAGCAAGGGCACTCCTTTGTGTGAGAGGCATTGTCACAACAGGGGAGTTCCTAGCAGGGAGTGCTAGCTCCTATTTATATTGTTTATTTATTTGCTCCTTTCCAATTGCTGCTTCTGAGATTGCTGTTAGGATTTAATTTGCCATCCCCCTCCGCTGCCTCTCAGGTTTCCTTCTGGAAGCATAAGAGGAAATCCTTAAGACACACAGTTCTTCCTTAGATCTCTTACAATCAGCACTGTGCACTGCAGAGCCAAATTAATGTATGCCCTTCCTCATTGTTTCCCTTCTTAATTCATTTCTTTCCATAAAGGCTCAGCAAGCAGCAATTTTCCAAGTGAGTTTTTAATCGCCTGAGCTCAGCATGATTACTGTCTCACAATCTAGTCACCATTTGATGCAATCAGTATTTCAGAATACAATCATTCTTTTTTTTCCCCAAAACTGAATATTACATGGCCAGCTGATAACATTTGGCTTCAAAGAAACATGAAATACTTGCAGTGCTGTGTGAGAGAACAGAACCTGTGATTGCAGGGTCTTCCCCAGCCAAGTGCATGGAGGTGATGTGAAACACTTTTGTGAGATGGGGCACAGAGAAATTCATTATTCCAATGCAAAGAGCACAGGCTGCAGAGGCGGGGAGGGAAGGAAGGGGAAGAAGGGAACGTGGCGTGCTGAAGTATTCCTTACTGCTGGGATGTTTGCTTTGAAAGGGCCTTTCAAGAGTACACGTTGCCAGGGGAGATTTTCTCTCCACAGCTTTTATTGCCACCCCACAAATAAAAGATTTCAAAACAGCCATACAGGAAATCTGCAGACTTAAACAGTTGCTGCCACACAGAAGCTGGAGACTTCCAGATTTCCCCAACCTGCAGTGAGTTTAACATGAGACATTATGAGAGTGGAATGAGAAAATCCTGCCTTGGAGTAAATGCTTCATTGCTGTGTTTTTAAGCACAGTTTGTGTACTATAAATGCCAAGAAAATGTTTTTAAAACTGGTAAGTGAAGATCAGGATCTGAGGACAAAAATCAGAGGCAAAGTGACACTGAAGGAGAGAAAGGATAAAGGGGAAGAGCAGCTGCAGATGCTGTACCCTTAGGGCAGGGCTGTGCCCATCCTGCAGCTCCTGCAGAGCACCAGGGATGGCTCTGGTGTCCATGCAAGGTGACACAGGGAGGAACCCCCAGGGCTGCACTGGACCCTGGGTGCATTTCCTTGGGCAGGATCCATCAGCAGGGCTGCCATGGAGAGCTCAGAGCCTGAGAGGCTTCTCCTGGTGCTGTCCCTGGACAAAGTGAGAGCCCACGGGGTGTGGATGCTGCCCAGCCCTGCTGGGGATATCTCAGTGCTGGAATTGTGGTGTGGATGCTGTGGATGCCTCAGCACTGGAATTGTTGGAGTTTGTGGAATTGGTGGGTTTGAAATCTCCCAGACAGCCATTTGCTGAGACCTTCTGTTCCTCACAAACGTGACAGTGGGGCTTGTTTCATTGCCTTATGCTATTATTGATATTTTCATCTTGTGTAACCAGTTCTGCTGAGGGAAAATCTATTCTTGCCAGCTTTGATCCCCTGAATTCTTGTAAGAAGATGCCTCCAAGCTTTGGCCCATTTGAGGAAAGCACAGATGGTTTTGTACAGGAGTGTGGCTCCTCAGAGAAGGCTGCTGACCTTGTGCGAGTCAGGGATCCTGTTCTGAAGACTGAAGACGTCCTGAAGGGGATTGCTGCTGCCTGTCCTTCAAATAATTCTTTCTGTCTGTCACTGGGAGTTCAGGAAGAGCTGCAGCAAGCTCAGGGAAAAGCCTGAGGTACCTGAGAATGTGTGGTCACCACAAAATGACATCAGAGCCCCTGCTGCAGGGGTGTCCTGCCATAAGGATGAGATTTCTGACAGCAGAGAGAATTTCCCTAAAACTCAGGAGCCCTCCTTGAAATCCTGGTGAGAATATGAAATTATCTCAGAATAAGCCAAATGGACAGAAAAAATGTATGGGTTTTGGCAGCAGGCATGGTTAAAATCCCAAACAGAACTTCACCAAACCCTCCTTTGCACAGAAGTGGAGATCAGAGCAAGAAACTATTTGAAGATTTTGGGATGAAATAGGAAGTGAAGCTGCAGAGGAGGAGATGACAGCTGTCCTACCGCAGCCTCCAAAGTGCACCTGCAGCACAAACACTGGGAAAAAATCCATGTGATGTCAGCTGAGAAGCCACTATTAAGAAAAACTTAAAAGAAGACAGGGAGCATGAGCCTCTTACAGAAAATAAAGGCAAAATCTATTCAGCCTTCAGTGCTGATTGCACAGAGAATAAAAGCAGAGTGCAGCGCCTGCAGCAGGGATGCCTGGGATGCAAATGCTGCACAGGACTTGTGCTCTGCTTGGGCAGAAATGGGGCACTCACAGCACTGGTTTGCACTTTGGTTAGTGTCTCCAGAGAGCAGCAGCACAAAGGAAGATTGTGCATTAATTAAGAAATTAAATCTGTCCTTCACATTAACTTGTTCTTTTGTAGCTCTAGCAAGGAGGAGAGGAAAGTAAGGAGGAACCTGGGGTTTCCTGGGAAGGAATTTCTGTGTCTGTGCGTGGGATGTTCACATCTGGGTTGCACCTCTGGGGCTGCTCTCTGGTCGTGTCCCTCTGAGCAAACCCCCTTGGGCCTGGCAATGTGACTAAAATTCAAATAAATCTCTGCTGCCTGAACCAGTCTGGGTGGCAAGCACAACAAAGAATGGACTGAGCCTGCAGCACGTGGAAAATTGCAATTTATTTTTACCCAAACCCAGCCTGAGCAATGTCCAGCTGATCCAGGTGCACTCCCTGGTGCTCTCTGCCTGCTTGGTTACCTGATTTCTTTGTTTTCATTCTGCTTCCCCTGCCTCTTCTTCCAGGCATTTTTAACAGAGGCTTTTCCCTTCCATTTTTCCAGGGATTTTTAACAACGCACTATTTTTAATGACATCATTTCCTTTCCAGACACAGTCTGGAAGCATTTTCTGTTTGTGTGGCACCTGTAAATTTTCTGGTTAGGAAAGAGAACTCATAATTTCTAGTAAAAGAGTCAGATTTATAGGTTTTCTGTGATTCTGGGGATGTATTTTTATGTCTCACATAGCTTTTACATAAACTTCTCTTGTGATGAAATGAAGAGAAGGCAGAAACTTTTTCCCACTCTTCCCCTGTTTTTCTCTTCTTTCTCTGTGGCATGTTTTTCTGTATCTACACAGCCCTAAGGGAAGATGTTGAAAAACAAAAGAAAAGAGGAAAAATCCTAAAGTACAAGAGCAAACTTATGGCAGCACTCTGCAGTTTGTCACTTGCCTTTCATGCATGAGCTGGAACAGTTGTTCGTGCCCAGATTCCAGGGGAAACTGAAGAACTTTACAGATCTGTCTTGGCATTTGGACAGGGTTCATACCAGTCCATGGCAGAAAGACTGACAGATAGGGAGGCCAGCTCGTTTGTAAATGGATTTTAGCAGGGTGTTGTTGGATGAGAGAGAAGCCCAGTCCACATGTGTCATACAGGCTTTGGATCAAAAATGCTCCAGTGAAGAGCACTCAGGTAGCTCTGCACTGCTTTTTCTGATAATTCAATCTCTGCCTGTAAGTGAGAGTCAATAGTGAAGTATTGATTTCAATAACTTGTGGTTTCTGAAGAGCTCTGTGTAAAAAGGCAAATTTTTGTCATCCAGAATGTGGCATTTTGACATTTGTTCTCACTGTGATTAGGATTTTTAAAAGTTCTCCTCAAAAGAGGAAGATTCTGTGGTTTGTTTTCTGCCATGGGAGTGAAATGAGAAAATCCTTCTTTGGAGTAAATGCTTCATTGCTGTATTTTTAAGCACATTTTAGGTGAATCATTTTGTGAAAAATGATATTCCCAAAATGTGAAAAATTCACATTTTATGTGACTATTTATGCAGAATCTTTTTGCTGTGATGTTAGGAGTTTTGGACCTGCCACCCCTGTGCTGCCAGGGCCACACATGTCCCTTGGAGCTACCCAGGACGTGTCCTCAGGGGTTTGACAGGCTGGGTCCCCTTCTTGGGAAAAAGAGGGATTGTGCCAGTTAATTCTTTTGTGAAATCCCCTGGGATGGCTCACAGGGAACCCCCAGAGGAACATAAACACCCTCAGTGTCTTGTGGCAGGAGTGTGGGGCTGGATGGATGGGTTTGGACAGCACTGTGCATGGAAAGGTGTCACCCCTGGCCAGGCCATGTCCCAGCACTGTGAGGGAAAGGTGTCACCCTTGGCAAGGCCATTTCCATGTCCCCAGCACTGTGAGGGAAAGGTGTCACCCCTGGCCAGGCCATGTCCCCAGCACTGTGCAGGGAAAGGTGTCACCCCTGGCCAGGCCATGTCCCCAGCACTGTGAGGGAAAGGTGTCACCCCTGGCCAGGCCATGTCCCCAGCACTGTGCAGGGAAAGGTGT
>JAWWMS010000048.1:13009341-13033431 GCA_035048045.1 Chlorospingus semifuscus
ATAGATAATGTATATATTTTATATATTATTATATGTATAATATATATTATATAATATATATAATATTATATATTATATATATAATATTATATATAATATATAGTATATATTACAGTATATAGTATATATACTATTTCACTGCTATGTCTAAGCTAAATTAACAGTAGAAATGGAAGCTATATCTTCATAACAAAGTGATTTTAACATGACGCATATAAGATCCATTTTAATATTAGCGAAAAGCCACCATTATAATGTGTATCCATAACACCCCTCTGTACGAGGAATTGCTGGTTGCATTTGTTGCTGTTTATTACTAGAATTGGAGGGTGCAATAATTGATTTGGCCAGAGGTGGCGCTGCAGCAGGAGGTTTAACGTCTTGTCGCCACGAAATGACGTCAGCGGAAGTACTTAGCATAAATTACGGAAGTGCAGGGCGCCGCCATTTTGCCGTACGGAATAGGCGTGCTGGGCGCCGCCACTATGTGGGCAGGGCATGTTTCGTGCGCAGCCTCTGAGCTGCACTAATGAATCGGGGACTCCCGCGGAGCAGCCATGGTAGTGATTGACAGGCCGGGAGGCGGGGCCACGGGCGGGGCCGGAATGGCTGGAGGGGGCTGCGCGCGCGGGAGCGTGTGTTCCGAGCTTAGGTGTGGGAGCGAGCGGGCGGGGAAGGGACACCCCGCGCCGCAGCTATGGGCAGTAAAGAAGCGCTGTTTGTGATCTCTGGGTCTGTGCTTGCCACCCCCGTCCGAGACTCCATCCGCCCGTCCCGAGGGAGCCCTGTCCTCCCGCAACCTCCGTCTGCCCCGTCCCCGCCGGGCTCTGTCTGAGGCCAAAGCCACGTTTGCTACTTTTAAAAACCGCCGCGGGTCCCGCTCTGCTCCCTCCGGGCAGAAGGGAACGGCGTTTTCCGCTGTTTGCGGTGGCTTTGCGTACCCTGGGCGGTCCGTGCGGTCCCTGCCTGCGCGGGTTGCGTACCCTGCGCCCTTTGCGTACCCTGGGCGGTCCGTGCGGTCCCTGCCTGCGCGGGTTGCGTATCCTGCGCGCTTGTCGCCGTCCAGGTGGCCGCGCACCGGGACGGGCCCGCTCGCTCCAGGGCTGCTCCCCGGCAATTCGGGGGGTCCCCCGGCTGTGGGGAGCCCCTCGCAGGGCTGCCATGTCCCCTGCCCATGGAGGAGCCGTGGGGGGCGATCTGCTGGAGCGGGGGCGGGGGCTGCCCCGTCCCGCCGCTCTGGACCGCACGGGCCGAGGCTGGGCGCTCTGTGGGGCTCTAATTATCTCATTAGCCTCTTGTGCCGCTTCTGTGCATGGCTTCTGCTGGCTGGAACCTCACAGACCACCCTACATGCTGGGAGAAGTTTTGCTGCTGCTGTGTTCTTTAGCGTAGCAGCATTGTATGGTCTTAGATTCACAGAGTCCCAGAGAAAGGGATCGAAAAGAGCCCCTGGGTCTGCGTTTGGAAACTGTTCCTGCACCCCGAGTAAAAGATCTTTAAGTTGGGACAGCCCTGGAGGGTTCTATGCCCATTGAGCCTAGGAGACCTAAGGCATCTCTTTGTGATCTCGTGTTACCCATTATCTGTCTGTGATTAACCATGAAGAACATAAATCACACCTCACTTCTCGCCGTTGGTTTCTCCTCCTCGGTTCCCGTCTCGTGGGTCTCCACCATCCACGTTCTGCTCCAAACCGCTTCACCAGTGTCTAGGGATGCCCAAGTCCTTTTTCCTTCCTTTTTTCTTCTTTCTTTTCCCTGGGGATTTTTCCTTTCCAGCTCACAGCTGCAGTTACCTCTGTTTCTTCAGAGAGGTCCCAGCCTGAGCAGTGTCCCCACACCAGGGCACCCCTCGCTGCTGGCTCTTGGCTTCGTGTCTGCTCTGCCCAGGCCAGGGTTGAGGCACTCCAGACGGTGTTCTGTGTTCAGACTCAGATGTTTATTATTTCTTATCTACATTACAAGTCCTGAGTTCTGCAGCGTTCCACTAACAAGCTACAAAATGGCCAACTATCTTTCTCTACAAGGTCTTTTAAGGCTAAACTATCCAACTAAGAAGTGACACCTAAATTGTTTTCACTTTTAACCAATAACTAATCCCTCGTGTCCCGCACTGCGGACTTTTCTGTCCAATTACACAAAACCACCCAAACCCGTGGAGAGGAAGGAAGAAGAAGGTGAAGAAGGACCAGTCTCTGCCCTAAAACCTCCATCTTCCTCGACACATATTGTTATATTCTAAACCCTTAAACTCTAAGTTTTCCACCCTGTGATATTACACACTTCTAATCAAACTCCACACCTGCAATCCCAGTGCTATCATTCCATTTTGGAAGCCTTCTCCACGGCCTCAGGTCAAATGCAGTGTCCTCTTGTGGGTCTGTGCCTTTCAGCACAGAAAGTTTGAAATACTCAACATCCAGCATTCCTAGATGGATATTGTTATAGCTACAATTAATGTCCATTTTCAGTTCCCTAATTTAGCACCTTTCTTGTCTGCTGACAAGAACATTTGATGCAGCAAGAAGAGAATCTGAAAAATTAGCTGCTGTCTTGTCAGATATTAGTTATTCCCCTGATCCGGCCTTGATGTTTATCCCTCCCTCTTTGAGTTTTCTTAATTATTTCTGTCTTCTATTAATTCTCACATAACTCCCTCGATGTAAGCTTTATGGTCTAGAATCTCAACTGCTCATTCAATTAATGGGCTTGCTTAATGTGCTTAAACTTTCCAGAGACGCTCGTGACACATTATGAGGGAGGGAAAAAAAGATTCCAAGTCTGCTCCATCTCATTTGTGGCACTCCTGAGCCTGAAGTCCATTTTAAGCTCTTTATCAGATTATCTAGATTTATTATTTTTATATTCTTGTGTTCATTAAGCATTTATGTGGAGGAGTGTTCTCTCCAGAAGAGGGACTGTGTTTCCTTTGCCCCATCCCTCATCACCTGGCTCAGCCCCTCTGTAAATGAGCAATTGTAGTTTCAGTACATTGAAAAGGATCTGAGAAGCTGACTTGAATATGGCAAATATGGAAGGACAGATCTTTTATTTCATATCTGAAAATTGTGTATTTTTTGAGCAAAACAAAGCATCTGCCAGAGATTTTCTCTATTTTTTCTTGGCTCAGTAACCCCTAATCCCTGTTAATATCTGAAAAGATTTGAGGGTGGTTTGCAGAGGGAACCCAGCCTGTGTCTCAGCCTATTCCCCCCTGAAGCCTACCTGAGTTATCTCAGTAATTCCAGGAAACCAGAATTTAACCACAGGCTCAGCCAGGCTCCCTCTGTGCCAGAGCCTTGGACAGGTGACACAGAGCAGCCCTGACAGGAGAACAAAGTGCATTCCAGGGACACAGCCACATCTCATCAGCTGTGGGCTTCAGAGATTAAAACCACTCTGAAACCATGGACTCTGTGGGAAATGATCTCCTCTCTGTCTTCAAGGCAGAATGCAAACCAGATAAAGATAAAATACCTGTACACATGCAGGTATATAACTCATTATATATGTATATAAACATGAATATTGTACATGAATAATATACATGAATGTTATACATGGCTGGGTGTTTGTGTATCTAAAACTACACTGTTTGTATAGCTAAAACCACACACACACACATATTTATAAATACATTAGAAACCCCTCCCTGACAAAGGAGCCCTGTCTTCCAGGATGCAGATTGAATTAGTTGCTACATCATGGTTTTATATAAATGAGATCTGTGCTCAGGACCTTGATTTTGTGCCAGAAGATCCCTGGAGCCAAGAGGGCAGATGAGTTGTAGTACACAGCCCACACGCTGCTTTTAGCAGAGATTTCATGGAATGCCATGGAGCAACTATGAATACATTTTGTTAAAACAATTACTGAGAAGTCCTAAAAAATAATGCTTCTGCTGCACTTCTGCTCATGAGCCATAAGGGGATCTTTGTCTTTCAGCATTACAGTGCTCAAGGAAAAGGGAAAAGATTCTGGTTTATGGTTCTGAGTCAGTCTTTTTCTTACTAACATATGGCCCCATTTTTTCCTGGTTCTTTAAGCAAGTTGTAAACATAAACGTTGATGCACATGGAGTTTGATTCATGAAGGGTTTAATTTGCCTAATATAAAAGATTCACACAGGTTATATAACATCATTAAATTATTTTTGTAGTTTGAGTAGTATCCTTTGAGGAAAGCACAACTCTTTCCCTGGGGTCCGTTTATCACTGTTTGCTTCTAATTAGAGAACTGGAAATGCAATATGCATGACTTAGATTTGCAGTGTTGTCTTAGCCCTCATGTATCACCCTCGTTCTTCCTCAGGAACTTTTATCCATTTCCTAATTTTTTATATATATATTTTTTTAAGGTTTCTGAGAGCTGTGACTCCATCTTTGTTAATGGCAAGGAGATGAAGAGCAAAGTGGACACCATAGTGAATTTCACGTACCAGCATTTCACCGCGCAGCTGGAGGTGACGGTCTGGGTGCCGCGGCTGCCGCTGCAGATCGAGATCTCCGACACCGAGCTCAGCCAGATCAAGGGCTGGAGGATCCCTGTCACCTCCAACAAAAGGTGTGTATGTCCTCAGCATGGCCCCCTCCTCACACGTGCCTGGGGCTCTGCTCTTACAGCACAGCCATTTGAGAATGAGCATTTAAAAATTGCAGTCAGCTTTGCAGTCTGCCTCAGCCCTCATTCAAACACCAGATGGTTTAAGAGGCAGAGCTTTGCCTGGAGCATTCATCAATCCCACACGATCTCAGGACATTGGATCACACATTCCTGAGGAAAAGGACCTGGACCTCTCCTGTGGGTGTAACACAACCCTGGTGTGTGTGTGTGAGATATTCAGCACTGCCAGACCTCAGTTCCTTCTGCTGGGACAAATAACAGGGCCAAGGAAGGGTTCAGGTGTCACTGCCTTGGACCAGGTGACCATCCCAGGTCTCTTCCAACCCAAACCCTCTGTGATTCCATGGCTTTGGGTGGTTGTTCAGTCTGTGCAGACCTGGCTGCTGCACTACTTAGCAGCTCTGAATTATGAAACAATTCCTACTGAAGACCATGTTCCACCAGGAAGAAGTGGACAGGGAAAAAGGAGGGCAGAGACAGTGGGGGTTTTGAGCTCTGATCCCATCATTCCCTACTGGAAATGCCCATTCTGTAATAACCATCATTTGCAAGATGAAGAACTTCCAGGAACGTTCCTGCGTTGGTGGATTTCAGGTGAAATTGGAAAATTTTAGTGGGGAAAAGGTGTGCCACCAGCTCAGATTTATCACCCAGTGAAAAAGCCCTGCTGGCAGCAGCAAGGGGAGTGCTGAACACTGTGGCAGCCCCAGCTAAAGCTCTCCAGTGCCCAGGAGAACACCTCAGCTCCTGAGGAGCCTGGAGAGCCCAGACAGCAGGGGAGGAGAATACCCAACACTTCATAAGGGCACAGAACCAAGGGAATAGCACACAATTTGCAGGGTGGTCAGATCATGAGCTCCAGAGAAGGGCAGTGACTGACCTCCTGATCATGTGGGCATTTTTCTGGCTATGACAGAGGAGGTGATGAGAATCTGGCACAAGAGAAGTTGCAGTGTTTGCTTCAGTGACACAGGCAGGAAGAGCTGTGCTGGGTGAGGAATGAGTGGATTTAAGCTGACTGCTTAAATCTTCACTGAACTCCCTCTCCTGCCTGTGCTGTCCCAGCCCTGAGGCACAGATCCTGCTGAAAGCAGTGGGATTTTGCTGAGCACGCAGCTGCAGGATTAGGCTGGTGTTTATTGCAGGAGCAGACACTCAGCCCTGCTTAGCAGTCGTGGGCATTCTCAAGTTAAACCCATTACAGGCAGCGCTGGAAATTTCCCCCCTGGTGTCTCCTCCTGATTTATTTGGCCAGCTGAAATAAAGAGAATGGTCTGAGAGTCTGCTCTGCTTGCAAGCTGGCAGGCTTTGCAGAGTTTTGGTGCAAAGCATTTGCTGCTGCTTGGATTGCTCTGGAGCTGCTGGCCCACGTCCTGCAGGCATTTTCCAAAGTTTGGACACTGAGCCATCCCCCTGGAAGGTCCATGCCCACGTGAGCAGCAAAGGTTTCAACAGGAAACAAATGATCTCTCCTTTTATTGACCATTCATGGGGATTTTTAACTTTGCAGGGCTATTCTGAATCAATAGTTCAGAGCCAGCATTAGTTGTGCTCACGCTGACATTTACTTTGCACATAAGGTTTTTACATTTCCTTTATTTTTAGATTTGGATGGTTTTTACCTGAGATTTAGTGGCTTTTCATTTTGGCTCTTTTTTATTATTATGACTTTTCTCTTTACTTTTTAATCTGCTTATACCTCCACCTCCTATGTGTTTCCCAAAACCCTAAACATGGGGGAGTTTTTATGAGTTTTAGGTGATAAGCTGAAGCACTCAAGACACTGGGACTGCAGTCAGGAGCTGTGGGTTTGAGAGTGAGCAGAGTATCTTTGCAAAAACCCCAAATCCAAGCATTTCCCAGCAGGTGAAGCCATAGCATTGTGTTGTTTCAATTTCACCTTCATGTGAGAGCCAATATTGGCAATTCGCACGAGGTTTTTGATGTCTGTCCTTGAAGGAAACTCAAGGATTCTTTCCAAAGTCCCTGACAACAGGCTTTGGCATCCTTAAACTTAGCCCAAAAATAAACTGAAGCTGTGTCACTGTTCTGGTCATGGCAGGATTGCAGTGTGGCTCCTTGTAGCTCACCTCACCACAAACAAAACAATTTTCCACTTTGCTCCTGTCCTGCAGGGTTGGTGTCCTCACACCACTGCTTGTGTTCTCAGCAGGAACTGCACATTGCTGTAAAGTTATTCATCAACATACAGCAGGTAAAATAAAAATGATGGAATATTTTACAGGGATTGTGCAGAGACACTTCAGCAACCTCCAGAGGTTCTTTCATCTCCTCTGGCTGCCCCAGGGCCTCGTTCCCACCCCCACAGCGTGGCTGCCTGAGCCAGATGGCAAAATAGAGCTGGCTTTACAATAATCTTTTAAACGTGTTTATCGGTGCTGTTAGCAAAAGAAACGTTTGTGCATCAGCATAGCTGTTCTTCTTCTGGTACAGCTGCTCTCCTTCAGACCTCAGAGAGTTTATGTGCCCCAGATCACATCTGTTCTTCCCAGGGATGGCTCTCCAGCCAGTAAAATGCCTTGCTGCTCCCTGTAAACCCTGCCATGTTTGTAATTGTAAAATACATGTGATTACAGACATGTTTGCCTCTCTGACTTCTTGAATGATTTCCACAGAGCCATGAAGAAAACAGGGTCTTTACAAAAGTTTTACAAATGCCCCCTGCACAGTCTGAACTGTGTTGGTTTTTAGCTGGTCTGAACTGCTGCAGGAGCAGACACTTGTCAGAGAACAGAAAGGAAAAGAGAGGCTGCTTTTATACCAGAAACTGGAAAAAAACCCCAATTCCTCTTCCCTGTGTCAGAGCAGCAATACAATTTACCGGATCACCTGCAAATATATGGCAAATCTTAATATTATCAGGAGGAGAACTTGATCTCTGGAGAGTGCTGCTGCAGACAGGAGGAGCCTCCCTGGGCAGGTGAAATTCAGCTCCTGAGTGGTGCCTGAGCCAGCACAGGCTGCACAGACCCCCAGCCTCAGCAAACAGCAGGTGTATATTTAAATTAAAGTCAAATATTAGAGTGTAGAAGAGGTCCAGGCAGACTCTGCTAGTCTAACAAGAACATTTATTTCTATTCCTCATGCATCTGCAAAATAATTACCTTCTTCTTGAGGTTCCTGCACCAGCTCTGTGCACACATATTTACATGGCATGAGTGGCTTCAGCTTGCATTAATAGGAATTGCATGGCTAAAGTCTCCCAGAACAAGCTGGCAATTTAATTTCAGTAAATATTTGCAGCTGGGATAGGACATTGTTTTCAGGAGGCTCCCAACACCACCAGCACGGGCTTCACTTCAGGCAGGGTTTATTGAGCTCTGCTTTGGTCCTGTCCAGTTCTGGAGACAAAAGCAGGATAGAAGAAACTGCTTTAGTTAAACCCTCAAGGAGTGCTGCCCCTCAGAAATAAAGCTGTGTTTTAAATGAAATTAAGAGACACTGGATTCAAACCATTCCACTGGTGGGTAACAGCATCTGCACAAAGCTGGAACACGCTGTAAATTTGCTCCTTTGGTTAATTGACTTTAATGTCCTTTGGAGATAAGGCCTTGGAGATTTTTGTTAATAGGTAGGCTGTATTTTCAAGATCTGTGAAAGTACCAAATTACATTTCTTCTTGAACTGTGAGTGGAGTTATGTGCAGCTTTATTTCTGTGGCTTCCACTAAATCAGCTTCTAGTGGTTTGTCATTTGTATCTGAGAAAGATTTCTTTTTCAATTAGGGATGTTGGAAATGTTTTTTAAATATACGACTCTTTGTAATGAGTATTTCAAATCCAAACCCAGCAAAACTGATTTCTTTAGGGTTGGGTTTTTTTTAAACAGAAAATTAGCATCTGGCCCAAGAATGTGATGCCTGGTTGGAGAGGGGTGCAGATTAAAAGAGACACACTTCAACTGCTCAGAGACAAGGTCTGTAATGTGGAGCTGACAGATCACTGATTAGATCAGTGCTTGCAGGCACCCTTGGAACAGGCTGCTGCTTCAACTCAGCTCCCTGGCAGAGCCTTTCCTCTGTGAAATGTAAATTAAATGTAATTCTGGCAACCTTGGCTCGCTCCAGAAAAGCACAAAACCTTCCAAGCAAGTTTGCCAAGCAGCAAGAAATAGGCTAAGGAAGACTCAGAGAGATTTTCAGAGATGACCAAGGGAAAAAAGCACAATATGCAGCAATAGCTTATATTCACCAGGACTTGTCTTGAGCAGAAAATGGGCTTCCTGCTTAATGAAGGATTTTAAGCTTACTGAAAACACTTTAATGAGGAGTTTAAAGGGAACTGTGCAATTCACAGGATCTCAAACACTGACTTACTGCCTAAATCTTGATTTTGTGGTTTTAAAGTGGAAAAATTATATCCTTTGTTAAAAAATAAAACAAAACCAGAAAGAACCTGAGTTGAGACCTGGCAAAGCAGACTTGCAAAGCTTGCACTGAAAATTCAGACACCTCCCTCTCCTCTGCACTGACAAAGAACGTGCCTTGCTCATCCCAGGCTTTGGAGAGGCTTTTCTGGTGCTCCACATTTGTCTGCCACAGAAAACACGTTTCTGAGCAGAAGTACATCAACATCTCTGAATGTTTTTGTGCTGAAATGGAGCCTTTGCATTTAGGATGCCCCAAGGAATGGGCTGGAATTGAATCATCGTTTTGTTGTGGTGAATACTGGCTGCCCACACGGCCCCAGTGCTGGAAATAAGGACAGGAGTGCTCCCTCTGTGCCCCTGAGCAGCAGTCCTCCCCTCTGGTCATTCCACAGCTCATATTTATCAGCTGGGGCTGGAAGAGAATTCCCTCCAGTTGTTTGGAATAGATTTCCTCTTGGACAACCCAGCAGTGCAAAGTTTTAAACAGTGAAAGTAGAAATAAACAAGGACATAAATAAAGATAACAGCAACCCATTGGATCTGAATAAAACATCGACTCACTGAATTGTTTGGGTGGAAGGAAACCTTGCAGATTATCTTGTTCCAAGCCCTGCCCTGGGCAGGGACAAACAGGAGCAGGAAGGGAGTGTTGTACATGGTGCTGGGGTGGGTGTTGAATATGTGAACACCTCCTGCCAACCCCACCACGCTGCCTCTGGGTCTCCTTTCCCATAGCAAGGCTGGTTCCCATCAGTTCTGTGCTCTTTTGCTCCAAATCCCACAAGTGCTCCTTACCTGAACAGCTTTTGCACATTTTTCTGCAGTTCTGCACAGGCACTAAATGGTACTGCCTGCATTATTAAGAGAGGGTCGAATCCCCAAATCCCAGAGCTGAGCTTGGTCCTGCCAAAGTCTGAGATTGTTCAGAGCTGGGTTATGGCCTGGCTGAGCTAGAGAGGGTCAGAACACAGGAATAAATTGAAAGTGGGAACATTAAGGAGTTCATGAATTTGTTTACAGCATGGATGGATGTGGACCACAGAAGCCCAATGAACATTCCCCTTCTAGAACTTTCTTTGTGGCTGTTCTGCCAACTGTGAGCTGACTTCAGACTGACACCAGTGCTGGCAAGGAGAGAGCAACTGAAAGTTTCCCTGAAATACCCAGCTAGTCAAACTCTCTAACACTAATTTCCTTGGGAAATATAAATCCTTTTTTTGTAGCCTTCCCCCTAACAATTCCACTGTTATTCAATGATGTTTCACTCAGCAAGTAATGATGGACACTTGTTTTATACACACAAAACCAAAAGGCACCACAGACCATTTACTTGAGGCTGAATATAAATATTCAGCTAACAAGTGATGCATTGAAAATGTATTTCCAGTGGATTAGGTTCTGTAACACTGGGACTTTCAGTCATTTTGAAGAGCACATGGGTTTTTCTTAGATATGTTTTCAGCTTACTGGCTGCCAGCTTTGTCATAAAACAATTTATAACAAAAGCAATTCTGTTTTATAATAGTTTTTCATAGCTGCTATTTCAAAGGAGGAGATAAAGGGACACAGTAACCACAAAACTACCTCCTGCAATACTTTGAAAAATGAGAGACTTGTCCTGTATTTCCCACCCTTGATATAGAGGTGGCTTCAGGCTCAATAAATACAGGAGGGAGGGAAATTATTTCTGAGCAATGAATCCACAGCATGGGGGCATAATGAGTAAAAGTGTGACCACCCACTGCTTAATACCTGACTTGGAAGAGATGAGAGGATCCATGTGTTTGTGCCAGGCAATGAACAAGAGAAAAAAATAATCAAATATTAAATATTGGTGGTAAACTGGGTCTTCAAGCAGACAAAAAGTCTGTGAGGTGTGACAGCAGTGCTATCATGTACAAATCACTGTGATGCCTTCTCTGAGCTCCAGGGAAAGCTGGTTTGTTTCAGAGGTTCTATTTTGAATGGGAACAGATAGAAAATGTTGAAGGAAGTGTGTCCAGTGCTGCTGGTGCTCTGCACGGTGTAACCTGAGTCACCCTGCCCTGAGGGGGAGCCCAAATGTTTTGTTAACAGCAGCTAAAGATTTTTTGTGACAGAGCATTTTGAAAACTTCTTAGCTGATAGCATTTTGCTGAAGTTACAGACAGCTGTTCTAGCCAGTCACTAAAAGCACACCTGCACCTGCTGCACACAATGCTGGCTTGTCTGCTTTCTGTTAGCAATCCACAATACTTCATCATTAAGCTTAAAACCTTCTACTATCTTGTTAAGCAGTCTTAAAGTCTATCTTAAGCAGTCTTAAGGTCTGTCTATTTTTCTGCAGTCTTAAAGTCAATCTTAGCCTAAAACTCAAGCTGATGTTTTATGTCCTTGCTTGTTACACCATTGTAACTTTTTTTGCCTTCAGACTTTACAGCTGCAGCTAGCTCTGAGTTTCTCTGCTCTGCCTGGTTCTAAGCTTTTCCAGCTTTGTGGGAATCACCTTCCCTTTGCCATGTCCCCCAGAGGAGGTGCAGCTGGAGCTCTGCAGGGCTGGGGGGGTCTGACCAAGCTGGCTGTGTTCACAGGCCCACGCGGGACAGCGAGGATGAGGAGGATGACGAGAAGAAGGGCAAAGGCTGCACCCTGCAGTACCAGCACGCCCTGGTGAGGGTCCTGACGCAGTTTGTGGCCGAGTCCTCGGAGCTGGGGGGCCACCTGACCTACCTGCTGGGCTCGGAGTGGCAGTTTGACATCACGGACCTGGTGGCTGATTTCATGAAGGTGGAGGAGCCCAAGGTGGCCAAGCTGCAGGAGGGCCGGGTGCTGGCTGGGCGTGAGCAAGGCATCACCACGGTGCAGGTACAGCCCCTGCAGCCCCACAGGGGGCTCAGCCTCACACACACCTGGGCTGGCAGGGCTCGGGGCTGGGGTGGGAAAGTCACTGATCTCAGGGGAAAAATAAAATAAAAAAAAAGCTGAAAAAATGGGCGTGCTAAACAGAAAAGGAAGTTTGAGCGGGATTTCATTGTGGCTGTTTGTCACTTCCATAGAATGCCCTTAGGTGAAGCTTTTGGAGGGATTTGTCCATCTTAGTGTGACTGGAACACAGGGGGATTTCCCTGGCTGGTGAAAGAGGGGACATGAGGCACACAGCCAGCTCCTTCTCACTTCACCGGGACCATATGAGCATAACTGGGGGGAAATTGTACCAAGTATCTACATGCACCTTTACATACTTCAACACATCTGAAAAATTAGTTCTTTTATGTTCACAAAACCAATCACAAACCATGGACACAAAGATAATCTTCAGATGCCTTTCAGCGTGTTCATGCTCCCACCTAACCTCTGTCCAAATTCATGCACCCTCCTTAATCAAAATAAAGGAATGGAAGCACTGGGGCTCTTCTCAGGGGCTGCAAACACCTGCAATGTTCTGGTCACACTCTGGAGTCAACACAAGGATTTTAGGGCTCAGCTCCCTTCAACCTGAAATAAATGGGATAGAGAGGTCAACAGATTTCTGCCCTTAAAATGTCTCTTCCTCTGCAGTGACCGTAAAAGAGCAGGGAGCTCCAGTGCAGGGAGCTGTGCTGCAGGTATCTCATGTTGGATTAGACAAATCACACCTCAACTATTTTGGGCTCAAAGCAGCTGTTTCTGTCACCAGGATAAAGATGAGTCTCTTTCTGAGCGTGCTGGAAACAAGGTCTTGGAGCAACTGGCAGGAGCGTTTTGGCATTGAAAAATGCAGGCAGGCACCCAGTGGGATTTCCAAAGTTCTTTTGCAAGTCTCACTTTCATTTCATTCAGGTCCTGTGTCCCTAGAAAGGCACCAGGCCAAGTTCCCATCAGCCAGGCTTTGAGCACTTATTTATCCCCTCACTGAGTTTCAGTGTTAATCAGTGTCTTACGCTCTGTCCTGGGCTGCACTGCGTTAACAGGGAGTTTTATAGACCCCACAAAAATGACTTGCAAAAAAACCCCAACAGATCCATTTAATTAATTCTATATCATATATATTTTGTCGAGATCAAGCTGCAATTTTGAAGTGATTTGTTGTTTTATTAAATTATTTTTTTAGATGAAGTAATTTAGCAGCAAATGAGTGCAATATCTTTGGGGGAAACATCAGCTCTGGCTTAGACATGGACGTGACAAACCCAGGATTAATTTGGTGTGCTGGTCAGAGGCCAGCCTGGCTTTGAAACACTTCATTGCTGTTTCATGCAGGACTTTTCCTTTCTCCTGCCAGGTGCTGTCCCCTCTCTCGGATTCCATCCTGGCAGAGAAGACAGTGATAGTTCTGGATGACAGGGTGACCATTGCTGACCTGGGGGTGCAGCTGGTGTCAGGCCTGTCCGTGTCCTTTCAGAGCAGCAAAGGGAACAAGAGAGCCATCCTTGCCACCACCTCTGCCCACGACATCCTGCGCACTCCCAAACAGGTACGCCCCAAAAAATGCATCCATTCATTTCATGCTCCCTCTGCTCTGGCAGAGGAATTTGCTGTTAATTTTAGACAGGAAATATAATGAATATATGGCTGTGAAAAGCAGCAAGTAAAGGCTGTTCATCTTCCTGACCCCTGCACTCTCCAGAGCTGCTCTGGGGAGCTCACAGCACAGGGAAAGGGATGCACAGTGCCAAACAAACGTGGATGTGCCACAAAAATCTCCTTTTCTGTGGGGAAATGCAGCCTAGCTGAGCAAGCAGGGCTGGAATGCCAGTCCTTAATTGTCTCACAAAGGCAGCTCAGCCAAAACGACCTCTGGCTGCAGGTACAGAAGTTTTCATGACCTGCAGTGCTGAAAACTGATGAGTTTGTGCTTACTTTGAACCATATAATCTGGGGAATTAAATAGCTTTTAATGAGACCACAGAACAAATTCTGGATGTGGTTTTTAATAGATTCCATAGAACTGAGGTTATACATCAGTGCAGAAAGTGTAACTATATTTTTTGCACTAGCAGTTCGCAGCAAGAAGACAAATTGGTTTGGTCAAACATAAAAATGGTGGTTTTTATGAGTGTTTCTACAGTTCCCAGGAAAGACCACAATCCCTTTTGCATATTGCAAGTCCTGCACATTTGAAAGCATGACAGAAAATATAAAGTACTGCACTGAGATGTGTTCCCCTCCCAGTTTGTTCCATGGGCTGGATGGGCTCACTGGCCCGACACATTCCAGCCCTGCTCATTGCATTCCATGAGGCCCTGGAACTGCAGCATTAGAGAAATTCCCCATTATGGTCCTTTACAAACCTAATTGACCGTGATGTTGGAAATATGATTATTTTCATCATAAGGCTCCAGCATTCAAAAGAAGCTTCTCTCTTCAGACTGAGAAAAAAGAATGGTCAATTGTTTTTTCCAGCACTTCTATTAAATTTACATGAGTGTTTCTTTGATAGTTCCTGAAGGTGAGGTAAATGCCTCAGTGGTCTAGAGAACACAAGCCTGCAAGAAAATGAGCAGCAGAGTAGACATTTCCATTTTCTTTAAAAAAACAAACCAAAACCAAGCCCTGAAGTTAAACTCTGTATTCTTTTCAGACTTTAACAACAAAGTGTCTGATTTGTGCTCTCTCTCTCACCTGTTTTCCCCCCATCCTGTCCCACCAGGAGGCTGTGGTGAGTGCTTGGGTTCTGTTCAGCGACGGGGCGGTGACGCCCTTGGACATCTACGACTCCAAGGACTTCTCCATGGCCATCACCTCCCTGGATGAGATGGTGGTGTCCTCACACCAGAGCCTGCAGTCGCCCTGGCCCGTGGTGGTGGCAGAAGGGGATGGGCAGGGGCCCCTGATCAAAATTGAGATGGTGATCAGCGAGCCCTGCCAGAAGACCAAGCGCAAGAGCGTTCTGGCCATGGGGAAAGGAAACGTCAAGGTGAAGTTTGGTCAGAAGGATTCGGACCAGAAAGGGAGCACCAATGACATCGATGATGTGGAGAAAGATTTTAAAAGCCATGCCAGCAATGCCATAGAGAAAGCTGCAGAGCAAGAGAGGACAGCACAAGACTGGTCCAAAAACCACGAGGACGTGTCCGGTCCTGAGGACAATGCAAACAAAAGCACAACTTTCATCTCTCCCATTGATCAGGAGTCCCTGGAGGATGGCCAGCTTCAAAACAACCCAACTGCCTTCACAGGTTTCCCTGCCCAGGTAGAAATACCAGGAGAAAACAATCCCAGTGACCTCTCATTGACTTCCAGAGGATTGACAGACCTGGAGATTGGCATGTACGCGCTGCTCTGTGTTTTCTGCTTGGCAATCTTGGTGTTTCTGATTAACTGCGTGGCATTTGCTTGGAAGTACAGGCACAAAAGGTTTGCTGTGAGTGAGCAAGGCAACATCCCCCATTCCCATGACTGGGTCTGGCTTGGCAATGAGGTGGAGCTCCTGGAAAACCCAGTGGACATTTCGCTCCCATCGGAGGAGTGCACTACCATGATTGACAGAGGGATGCAGTTTGAAGAAAGCAACTTTCTCCTTAATGGGAGCTCTCAGAAGACTCTTCATAATCATATCCTCAGGTCTTCTGAGTACCTTTGTGAAAAAGAAGTTAAAAGTGAACCTATAAATCCTTCTGGGCCAAAGCAGAAGCGAGTAAAGTTCACTTCATATACAACAATACTGCCAGAGGATGGAGGCCCCTACACCAACTCAATTCTATTTGACAGTGATGATAATATTAAATGGGTATGCCAAGATATGAATCTTGGTGATTCCAAGGAACTTAGGGACTATATGGAAAGACTGCAAGACAATATGTAAAACTACTTTCTTATGTTTGTAATCACCTTTATGCCTTCTGTTTATGGATGGTGGAGCAGTCAGTCCAGTCAGCAATAGGAACAAGACAGCCCAACCCTGGAGGTCCTGAGATGATAACCTGATGGCAGAGAGCAGGTCCAAGAGGCTGGCTGAGTTAATCCTGTTTCACCACAAACCAGGATGTGCCCCTAAAGCAGCTCCCTGTAGGTGTTGGAGGTGTCACACACGATGGCTGTTGCTGTGTACTGCCTGGTTCTAGCAAAATGCTGATCCACCTGCGCTCAGACTCAGAGGAGACTCCATTTGTTGGTCATCTCTCATGAGAAATGGTCAATCAGAAAAGAAAGGGATGTTTGTTTGCATTGATTTTTTCTAGTCGTCGTCCTTTGTAAAGCACAGTGGACATTTCTTGCTCACAGCCTGAGAGGAGGCTCACGGAAAAAGGGATTGGAATGAATCTCATTTTATTGCCTATGTGCAATGCAGCCAAGTAGTCTTATTATTTTTTACAGATATAAAAAACCCCATGTGGTTAATTTCTTCTTATATTGTTTGTGAATTTTATTTGACTTAGGGAACATTAAATATTTTCTTTGAAGGGGTTTGGTTTTTTTTTTGGTTGTACCAAAGTGTAGTACAGTAATATTTATAATGATTTGAGTATTTTATTCATCTGCTTCAGCCCCCAGAGATACCTCCTTCATCACTGATTATCTTCCTCCTTTCCATATGGGTCGTTAGTATTTGAAACATAGAAAGGAATTAGAACTCTTACTGGGAAAGGGTTGTGTCTTCTTACAGGGAACTGTAAATAGAATAATAAGCCCTGGAAAATAAAAATCAAGGAGTAGCCCTGGGTTCACTTTTGTCATTGCTAATATGAAAAAATAACCTGTAAAAAAACCCAGCACATACTTTAAAGGGAAATGCTTTGCTGAAACAGTAGCTTGGCTGACAATACCTGTTATTATCTGAGTGGGAAAGTCAAACGTGGCACTGGAGTGCATAAAGTGGGAAGGAAAATTTCCTAGGAAATAAGCAAAGCTTGGAGTCACTGTTACTCTGTGCTAATGAATCCATTGGGGGTAGAGTTCAGCAGGCCAGAGAAGTTCATGCTCAGCAGCCTTGTCTAAACTTCCCTGGCCATGAAGCCATTAAAGAGAAAAACTTTACACCATTTTCATTAAAAAGGGAAGAAAAGACACATTGGGACTGCAGCCACACAAGGGACTATCCAATTTTATCAAGGAAAACAAAGCTGCCATTTCATATGCATTGCATCTATTTTATTACTGAAGGATGGCTGAGATAAATTGAAAATTACAGTGAGGAAAAACCTGAATCTACAGAATACTTAAACCCCCCAAATAAATCTCATGTTCTTGTGATGGATCCTGTGCAATAACCACAAGAGCCAAATTCCAACTGCCTTACATACTGGAGCTCCCATCCTTTAGGCAGATCAAAGCAAGATTTGAATTTATATATAAACCAGAAAATTGTAGGAAATTCTGCATTTGGTCCCTAACCACAACTGGGAACATATTTAATGTAACTGCTGCAAAATACAGGAATTTTAACATTGAGACTAGAAGTGAGGACACCAGGCTTATATAAGTGATTAGAGACTTGCTTTTGCTGGCACTGAACTGCACAGGGAGGAGATGGCATCTGTTAGAATCTAATTTTGAGGAGAGAAAATAATAGAGCACAGATATGCTTCTGTTTCATAAGGGATGCAGCTCTTGTGCGTCAGATGAAGTCTTGGGCTGTTTAACAAATGTTCTCTCCCCTTTCAGTGATCCAGGAAATAAGGAAAGATGAATTCCTACAATGATCCTTATCACTAACAACATAAAAACCCTTTTTAGAATCTAACTTCTCTTTCCAATGCATTATTTTGTATTTGGCCCAACCAGAGAGCAGAACAAAAAACCCCCCTATTTACTATTGTTTGTACAATATACTGACACAAACTGACCACAAATTGATTGACTCTTGAAATCAGAGGAACCAAGCTCTGCTGGCAGGTGCAGAGGGCAAAGAGCCCAAAGAGCAAAGCCTCAGTGAGCCAGCGAGGCCGTGGCCTCAGAGAGAGCTGTTTCCTCTTGGAAGTGTTTCCTTGCACTCCCTCTGAGGTCCCACTTCCTCATGGGAACCTTTCCTTCCAGCCCTGCTTTGGGTTCCATTTTCTAATGGAAATATTTCCTTCCATTCCCTCTGAGGTTCCATTTCCTCATGGGAACCTTTCCTTCCAGCCCTACTTTGGGTCCCATTTCCTTATGGAAACCTTTCCTTCCATTTCTGTGAGGCTCCTCATGGAAGCCTTTCCTTCCAGCCCTGCTGAGGTTGTGTTTCCTCATGGAAACCTTTCCTTCCTCTCCCACTGAGGCTCCTCATGGAAACCTTTCCTTCCAGCCCTGCTGAGGTTCCATTTCCTCATGAAAACCTTTCCTTCCACTCCTGCTTTGGGTCCCATTTTCTTATGGAAATATTTCTTTCAACTCCTGCTTTGGGTTCCATTTCCTCATGGAAACCTTTCCTTCAGTTCCTGTGAGGTTCCTCATGGAAACCTTTCCTTCCACTCGTGCTTTGCGTTCCATTTCCTTATGGAAACCTTTCCTTCCAGACCTGCTGAGGCTCCATCTCTCAGCTGGAGAACGTCCCTTGGAGGATCCCAAAGTTCAGGGGCTCCCTGTTGGCACCCTGGGGTGTCCCTTGGCCCTGATGCCCAGTCCCTGGCTGTCTCTCGTGACTGGGCACTCAGGGAGGGGCCAGAGCCACCAGGGGACCCCTCTGGCCTTTCCAGAACTTCCCTGGTGCTCCTGGGTCTGGCTGACCCCAAACCCACTGGGGCAGGAGGTCACAGGGGCCTGGGGCTGTGTTCCATGTGCCACTGAGGGTCAGCTCCTCAGGGAGGTTTGGGTGGCTCGGTGGCTGAATTTGGGCTGGTTTTAGAGCCACAGAGGTGGTGCCCTCCTCTGCCCAAGCTAAATGACAATTCCTGCCCATCAGGGAGGAGCACAGCTGCTGCTGGAAACCAGTTAAACAGTGGAACTGGGAACCAGTTAAATAATGGAACTGGGAACCAGTTAAACAGTGGAACTGGGGACAGTTAAACACTGGAACTGGGACCCAGTTAAACACTGGAACTGGGGACAGCTGTCCACAAAAAGACCCCAATCCCCAAATCTTGCAATAGAGGGACAAAAAGAAAGGTCTGCAGGTTCATAAATTTTCTTTTTCTTTTCCATCACTTGTCATCACATGAAAGCTCTTACATGGAAAATGGCAATACAACCATGGAAAAAAAGCAATACAGAAAAAGAGAGAAGAAGTGGGAAGAGACAACTCTCTATTTTCAGCAAAACTGGGATAACACCAATAAAGTGGACTTGTTTTATCCTGGTTTGAGCCTTTATGCTACTTCTCGTAAGATGAAAGGAAAATCTATTCCACATGAATGTATCTGATGCAAAACAGTTCTGAGTTGATCAGTTCCTTTTAAATTAAGTATCTAAATTTTAATTTCAAAATTATGGCACTCTATAAATTGAAGCAAATTCAATTTTAAATTATTTTAAACTCCTCCTCCCCCCCAGTTTTCCCACTCACCTAAATATTTTTCAGTGTTGCTGTTAAATACAATATTTTATTTATGGAATATATAATATTCCACTTTGCTGTTAACTGAACAGCATTTACACATTGATGAAAGAGTCTCTGCTTTTGAGAGAACAAAGCAATGGTAGCCAAGTGATCAAAAGGCACAAAATGTATGTATGTAAGTATGTGTGCAGGAAAGTAGAATTGTCTGCAAATAGGAGCAGATGAATTAGAATGCTGCTTCAGTAGGTGCCTAGGGAAGCAATACCTGTGATTCAAAAATACCAAACCAACACCATCTCTGACTGCTGGGGGTGCACAGAGGGCTCTGCTGCCCTCAGGGTGTGTGAGAACATCCCACAGGAGAGCCCAGAGCAGCCCTGTGGGCACAGAGGGGTTCATGGCACATGCAGAGCAGCCCTGGGGGCACAGAGGGGTTCATGGCACATGCAGAGCTGCAAACTTTGAAAACAAAGCTGGTGGCAGCCCCCAGCCCTGCCAGGAGTGAGGGGCAGCAGGGACAGGGGGTGCACAGGACAGGGAAGGCAGAGCTGCCAGTTCCCATGGGCAGAACCTTTTGTTTCCTTCACCCCACAGTGCCCAGCCAGGGCTCCCTGTGCTCCTTCCCCATCTCTTAGGGTCCCTGCCCAGCTCTTGGGGCTCCCTGTGCCCATTCCCCATCTCTTAGGGTCCCTGTCCCACTCCTGGGGCTCCTTGTGCCCCTTCCCCACCCTTAAGGACCCTGCCCAGCTCTTGGGGCTCTTTGTGCCCCTTCCCCACCCTTAGGGACCCCTTAGGGACCCTGTCCTGTTCTTGGAGCTCCCTGTTCCCCTTCCCCACCCCTTAGGGACCCCTTAAAGACCCTGCCCAATTCTTGGGTCTCCCTGTTCCCCTTCCCCACCCCATAGGGACCTTTGGGGCTCCCTGTGTCCCTTCTCCACCCCTTAGAGACCCTGCCCCACTCTTGGGTCTCCCTGTTCCCCTTCCCCATCCCTTAGGGACCCTGCCCCACTCTTGCCCCCCCGTCCAACCCCCCCACGTTCATGTTTGGAGCTGCTGGTCCTTAACTCATCCTGGGGAATGTACAAGCAGACCTTACAGCCATAGACAGTGCAAAGAGTCCGTCAGAGAATGGAGAGACCCTTGTCTGGCAAGGTGGGGTGAAAGCCCCCCCAAGGAAATGCAGATTTTTCCTAGCAGATGTGCTCTTCTGTGGATATAAATCATGTGCACTACATGGAAATACACGGGAGTGTATTGTGAACTGCATACATTAACTGCTGAATGATAACACTGGAAATGTATATACATCACACCCCAGATATTTATACACTATAATAAGTCTTAGATGTATAACATAATGAATTCTGTACAAAATAAACTGTAAGTTAAGACAATGAAACAGAACTTTTATATCTGTGTAATTTGTATGCTGATTAAGTTATTCAAGCTTCAGTTTTCATCTTTTAATGTGCCCTTTAAAAAATACTTATTTTCTATAGGCAGATGTCTGAAATAAAGACTTGAGTCTTCAGAAGAGAAGCAAATGAAAGACTGAAAGAAACAGATTTTGCTGGAGAAATAAAAATAATGTTCATGTGGTTGTTTTTTTTTTTTAAAACCATTTGGTGTTGGTGCTGGTCAGGGTGAGCTGCTGGCTGGGCTGAGGGTGATGTGCCCCTGCCAGGTGAGCAGGGGCCAGCAGTGAGGATTTCTCATTTCCCCTTCCCCAGGTGTTTCCTTCCCCAAAGCAGCACAAATCCCTCCCCAAAGCAGCACAAACCCCTCTCCAAAGCTGCACAAATCCCTGCATTACCCAGCCCAGGGTTTGTCCCCTGCCCCAGGAGTGAACCTCCCACATGAGCAGAGCCTTGCAGAGAGCACATTCAGATTTAAGGGAAAAAGGCACAAACCAAACCTGTCCTTGTGCTCTCCAGTGGGAACCACCACAGGTCAGAAATTGGATTCAGCCCTCTGAATCCTCTGAAGGTCCCATTAGACTCCAAGAGCCTCGAAATTCTTAAGTGACCCCTGAGCTCCTCATGGGAGCTGCAGGAAAGCTCTGGCTAATGCTAAAAAAGGGAATTTGAGCCTCAGGATTTTGCTCCAGGGGTTGGAAATTCTGGCAGAGCCAGAAACCCAGAGCCCCCTGAAGGCTCAGGAGCTGGGGCTGCTCCAGGGAATCAGCCCCAGGATGCTCCTGCACTCTCCTGCTGCTCTCAGCTGCTCACACCTGGGATCTGGCTGTTCCACTAATGGCAGCAATTTAACACCACCTGGATGATTTAATGAGCACCATTGTAATTTCTAATGTATTGAAATGTGGGTTTGTATGAAGTCAATTGGACAAATGGATTGAAAAGTGTGATTTAGGAAGTGCCTCAGAGAACCAACTCTGTGCTGTGCTCTGGGCACAGATTCCACTCGGTCCCCCTTGGTGTTCTAAATCCTGAAATAAGAAATGGTTTTTACAAATGACATTTTTGTGTCCTGGCAGTTTGGCCATTGCTGGGACACCCATCCCTCTGCAGCATCTGCATTCCTTTTCCTGTCCCAGAGCCCCACCTGGGCAGGTTCTGCAGGGTTGGTCACTGAGGGAGCAGAATTGAGCTGTCTCATTGAGAGGCAGTTGGCTTCAGAAATTAAAGTGAGCTGGGGATGTTTTGAGACCTGTTCTGCAGCTCTCAGAGGGCAGCATGCTCCCAAAACCATATGTATCAGCATCAGAGCATCAGGATTTCTAAAGCAGTGCAGATGAAGGCTTGTCTCCTTCCTCCTGATAATCTTGGGTTAGTCTATTTAAAAAACAATGGGATCTGATGGTACAAAACCCAAATAAGCAGCTTAGGATTTAGTGGAAATGAAGAATGGATATTTTTAATCCTCCAATTTAAACCTGCGGTAGGCAGAGCAGAATACACACTTTATACCGTGGAATTATCTGTTGGAATTCTTTTTTAATCAGGAGGGTCCTACAGCACCCAAATCCCTTTAACAAATACTGTGGAATCTGGGGAGCACGTTAAATCATCCTGTGACATTCTAGAGCACCCAAATCCCTTTAGGGAATGCTGTGAGTGGGAACAGGTTAAACCACTCTGAGACATCTCCTACAGCACCCAAATCCCTTTGGGGGATCCTGAGATTGGGGAGCAGGTTAAATCTCCCTGAGACATATTCTACAGCACCCACAAATCCTTTTAGGGGATCCTGAGATTGGGGAGCAGGTTAAACCTTCCTGTGACATTCTACAGCCCCCAAATCCCTTCAACAAATCCTGAGATTGGGGAGCAGGTTAAATCTCCCTGTGACATCTCCTACAGCACCCACAAATCCCTTTAGGAGATCCTGAGATTGGGGAGCAGGTTAAACCTCCCTGAACACCCCCAGGATAATGTCCCCCAGAGCACCTCCAATGTTTGGTGGCCTGTGCTGCCCATCAGGTGGCATAGCTTGGGCACCCTGGCAGGGTTTGGATCAGGCACTGCAGCAAGAGGCTCTCAGAGCAAGGACAGACCCCTGGCACTCCCTTTGTGCCCACCCTGAGCAGCACTCACCTCACCCACCTTGCACCAGCAGCTTTGTTCTCTTTCCAGCAGAAAGGGCCCTTGTCCATCCCCCTGCATTAGGAAACACATGCTCTGTCATTTCCACAACTTAGTGAGCCATCCAATACGAGCCAGTTCACTGGACAGAGAAACTCAAATGACAAACAAACTCCCATATTAGCAACAAATAATAAAAACCAAAAAAATGCTCCTGGCAGCAACTTTTTAACACCATCTCAGTGAATGTGTCTGGCTGGTTTCAAAGCCATGCATCTGCTTCCTCCTCATGTATTCTCTCTCTCCTGGAATGGAGACACCTCTCTAAAGCCTGGAAAAGCTGCTTAGCCCTGGAGAGAGAGAAAACATGAGGAGGAACACCTGGGGATCTGCTCCCAGCCCTGGGTGCCCCAGGGTCACTCCCTGGGCTGGGGGTGCCCCAGCACTGCAGCCCTGGCACGGGCAGGGGGCTCAGAGCTGCTCTGCTGAGCCCCAGGATCCCAGAGAAACCTTAGCAGGGTCTGTGGCCACTGCAGGGCAGGGAGAGAGGGAAATGGAGCCAGGTTTGCCTCCTGTCTCTCAGCAAAAGGACAAGAGGCAAAGGGCACTAATTGAAAGTGAGAGAAAAATGAGGCAGTGACCAGCTGACCCTCAGGGACTGTGCAGAGCAGCAGAGCTGGGCTTTGCTGTGTCCCTAATGAACCAAACCCTGCACAGAGCCAAGGGCTGGGAGTGACCCCAGCTACAGGAGGGAAAACATCATTACCTGAGCCTGGCAGCACCACTGCCATCCATCCTGGCACTGGGGGTGGTTAACCCTGCTCAGGGGCTGTTTGTGCCCTCACGCTGGGCAGGGAGCAGAACACAAACGAGATTTGTTCCTAAATCACCATCCCACAGAAACAGGCCATGTCTAGGCCTGGATGGAGGCAGGAGAACTGCTGGGAGCTGAGCACAGCCCTGAGGCATGGCCCTGAGGCACGGCCCTGAGGCACGGCCCTGAGGCACGGCCCAGCACAGCCCAGCACAGCCCTGAGGCACGGCCCTGAGGCACGGCCCAGCACAGCCCTGAGGCCTAGCCCAGCACAGCCCAGCACAGCCCTGAGGCCTGGCCCAGCACAGCCCAGCACAGCCCTGAGGCACGGCCCAGCACAGCCCTGAGGCA
>JAWWMS010000048.1:13057783-13070007 GCA_035048045.1 Chlorospingus semifuscus
CTTTCCTTTCCTTTCCCTTCCTGTCCGGGCCTGTCCTGTCCTTTCCTTTCCTTTCCTTTCCTTTCCTTTCCTTTCCTTTCCTTTCCTTTCCTTTCCTTTCCTCTTCCCCCTTTCCCCTTTTCCTTTCCCCTTTTCCTTTCCTTTCCCCTTTTCCTTCCTCCCATCACTTAGTGCATGATGAACTTTGGTTGCACTGCTGCAGGAAATGAGTTTCCTTTCCCTTTTATTCCCATTTAGGTGACCCTTGTGCAGATACTTTGCTTTCTTGCCCCCTCTCTCTCCTGCTGGCAGCTCCCCAGGCTGCTCCCATTGCTGTTCCTGCTTCCATGGCACAATTATTGCTCAGGCACGGGGAAATGTTGGATCACAAACACCAAACCTGCCAGGAAGGTGCTTCTCCCCCTGGGTTTGTCCTGACCCACAATAGAAATAAGGACAGGTATGTTCAAGGTCCACTCCTGTTTCCACCACAGCTCGCCCTTGTCTCAGCTTGGCAGGGCAGAAGATAAATCTGATCAGATCCTGGTGCTTTCCCAACAGGGTGTGGATGCATCTGCCTGCTTATTAGGCACCCTGAATAAATCAAAATCGGGCTGTTTCCAGGACAATATTTGTTTCCAGATGCGTTTGTAAGGCTATAAATACACTTCTGTGGGTGTTATAAATAGAGTTTTAAAGAGTTTTAGACATCTCTCCCTATTTCTGGAAAGTTTCATTCTGAAAAAAAAAGTAAACATTCAGCTGAAACTTAACCACTGACCTCAGGACAATGTTACAGCTATTTAACACAACCATGAAGAGATCAGCATTTATAATTCTCTGCCTGAACAAGTTCTCTTAATTGCATTATAAGACTCCTGGCCAAGCCACACAAACCATTTTCCAAGAGAACTTCTAAATACTTCTGGTTTTGGCCCTAAAGCTTCCAGTGGAAGTCTTTCCAGTTGTGGATGAAAACACGAGCCAAAAGGAAGCCAAATACTCAATTTTCAATGAGCAAAATACAGCTTTCAGCAAACAAATTATGTTCTCAACTGTTCAATGGGGAAGTGTATTTAAAAAATAAAATCTTCATCCTAAGTTCATTTTGAAAACCTGACTCTCCTCCAAAAAAATATTTCCCAGTGAAATTTAAGGAGGTGAGAGACGTCTGGTAAGAAAGAAGAGACAGGATAGCTGCAGACACACTAATAAAAAGGACTTGAAGCCTTATCTCTGACAAATAATTTTTCATTAATTTGTCTCCTTGCCTAACTGCTCACACTCTCAGGTTTTCTGTGCTCCACAGAAGAAAAAGAGAAATCTCGAGAACTGCAGTGCCAAAGCTCCCTGACCCCAGCCCCAGCTGGTGTCAGATATTTTCCCCTCCACACAGGTGGAACTCCCATTTTCCCTGCTCCCAGCAGTTACTGAATTTGCTGCTTTATCCTTTGGGTGGGAGCCCTGCCCTGAACTGTGAACACAACAAATTCTACTCCCAGTTTAGGGGCAGAACTTCCCTGGCTGCCCCTGAAAGGAGCCAGCCCCTTCCATGGAACATTGCACAATTCTGACAGCAGAGCTGCATTTCTCCTGCATCCCTGTGGGTATTTCCCTTCTTCCCTAAATCCCCATTCCCCAGTTCCCACTGCCCCCTCTCTCCTGGGAGACTTCAGGCAGTTTGCATCTGCTCCATAAAAACACCCTCGCTAATGAGCCCATGGTTCTGTCAGTGCAGGATCAGAGTGAAAAGTGTTTACATTGGTGTTTACATTTCCATCTCTGTCCTAGTGCAGGTTTTGTGTGTGCAGAATTCACCACATCATAGAAATGCCCCTTTAAAGCAGGCACAGCACGGGGACAGGCGTGGCTGGCTCCCAGGGACACCTGCCTCATCCAAGGACAAGGCATTTCAATTTTGAGGAACAGCTAATCCTGACACCAAACCAGAGTTGCTGGTGGTTACAGAAGCATTTTCACAATGAAGTGCTGTTCCCCTTCAGTTGCCAGATTGTTACCAATTCAACCATTGAAGGAATGCAAGTTTTTATCTCATCCAGCCTGTGGAAAGGTCCTGCTAAAAGGAGCTGTTCCTGAAGAGCTGCACGTCCATCATGCACGCAGAAATCAGGTGGAACACTTCTGACAACAAAAACAAGTCCAGCAGGACATTCAGGGCTCTCTCTGCTTTTATGGATGGCTCAATAAACAGAATAACCCTGTCAGGGGGATTAACCCTTTCCTGGAAACCCTACAGAGTGCAGATGATGCTGATCTCAGTTTAAGGCCAAGTCCTCGAGGCTTGGAAGGATCTCAAAAGGTGCTGGTGTGCTCTCCTTTCTGAACAGGGGCTGAGGGTGGCTGCTTCCATCTCCACCTCAGGGTCAGTCCTGTAATTCAGGTGTCCCTGTGCATCCCAGGGCAGCTCCTGCTGGGCTTCAGTGCTGCCCTGCTAAAGAGAAAGGATTGTTTGAGAGTCTTGTGGTTCTTCCCCCCCAAAATGGCTTGCTTTGGAATTAATGGAGGCACAAAATCCACAATTAAAAATAAAATAAAATAAAAAGCTGATTGAGGTGGCAGCCCCAATTTTCCCCCCCAAAACGGAACAATATATGACACTCAGGCCATTCAATCTGCCAGCAAACAGAAGTGAAATCTCCTCCCGTGGTGCTCCAGAGCTCTGTGGGTGTGCTCATCCCCCAGCATCCCAGAGCTGGGGGCTCTCACATTTTCCTGAAGTGCTGCATGAAGCCACAGCCATTACTTCATGAAAATCCCCTTTTTTTAGCATTCAGAATTCCGCTGCTCTTTGGTGCTCCCATCCTTCAAACGCTGTGTGCTGTTCTGTCTCTGCGGGCCCTGCTCTGCCTGTTCCACCCTTTTCGTGTTTCCCTTGCTCCTGCACATCCCATCCCTGCTCTGATCCCAGCCCTGACCCTGCTCCACTTGGATCCTGCCTCCTGCACTCTGGAACATTCTGTGCCGAGTTATTCCTGGGATTCAAACTATTCCTATGAACAGATTTTACAAGTTTTATCTCCCTTACATTTGTAATTTTTTTTTTTTTCTTTCCCTCTGGCGCCAAACTGCAGCTGTGGGTGAGGGGGAAGCAGGGAAATGGAAGTTAAATATATGTATATATATATATATATAAAATGGAAGTTAAATACCAAGTCTGGAAGGGTTAGAAAAGCAAGGAAGTCTCAGAGGGGAATGGGATGGGGATGACATCATTTTGTCAAGGATCTCTTTCTCTTTCTATATCAACAAAATCAAATCTGGCCAGTCAAAAATTTTAATAAAAATTGTACAGAGAATTAACACGCTGATTCCACACCATAACAGTGATGGGAAATTTCAAGTGTTCTGCCAAATTTCACATTTAAGTTATTTTTGAAAATGCCAAAATGCTTCTTGCAAAAGTATTCTAGTGAAATTTTAACATTTTTCCTCTGAAATTATTTTGGCTCTGGCTTTCCTTTGCTCCTTTTTTATTGTAAAAAATAAGAAAAGGCAAGAAAACATCAGCGAAGGAAAGCTTCTCAAAACAAAATGAAGAAAAGCTTCTCAAAACAAAACCTTGATGAGGAAAAAGTTTCAATTGCCTGAATGCAGCTTTAAAGAAGAGTTTAAATCAGTCATTTTAACCCTGAATTCCACAGTTTCCACAAAGCTAAAACATTTCTCATTTTCATTCTGCTCCACTTTGCATTTCTATGGACAGTGCCACAAACAGCACGTCTGCCTAACCTATAATTTCTGTCCTCCACTGGAATCTGCCAATTTGGTGAATTACAGCAGAGCAAACAAATGGATTTGTCCCAGCTGTAATGAGATGTGTCCACGGTACCTGCAGTGTGTGATTGTCATTAAAGAATGAGGAATCTCAGTGCAGGATTAGCAGAGCTCCTGATTGAACAATCTCCATTGTATTTATTTCTGCCCACTCTGATTGAAGGTGTGATGAGAGCTGGGAGAATTATCCTGCTCTTGTCTCAGTGCCACTCCCACCAGCCTGTGCAGTAAATAGAATAAATTCACAGCTATAGCCCAGCCCTCTGGCTCTGCAGGAATTTCAGTGGGGCAGAGAAATCCCAAATCCTCAGGGACAGACAGAGCCACAGCCAAGGCTCAGCTCAAAAACCACAGGGAACCAATGCTGGGATAGAAAAACACTACAAAATCCCCTTCCAGACATGAACCAAGAATGTTTAAACAACCAAAAAGAAAAATTTTTTCTCCCACTCACTAAGCCTGTCTAGGACAGTCACGTTTGTGAGTCACAGCACAGACATTTTTCCTTCAGAGACTGAACCTGAAATGCATTTCTTCCTTCCTCCCCACGTGCCACTGAGGTCCAGCTTAGAAAATAAAAGTTCATTTAGCACTCAGGGATGAGCTGAGACAAAAACTAGAAACCATTTCTCCTCTGGAGGGGCCATTGGGAATTTTTAGTCCTGGGGATGAATAAAACCACAACCAGATGTTCCAGGGCTCAGTTTCCCTTTGTCCTTCCAGCTGTGCAGCCACAAACCAAAGGAGGTTTCATTTGAGTGTCAGTGTGGGACAGACCCTCCAAAAAACTGCCTCTGTTCAGCCTCCAGGGACCCTGAGGATATTGTTCCTGTTTCATTCATATATATGTATATATAATAATTATTAATTATAGAATAAATATTATAATATTAAATATATATATATCATTACAATAATATATATTTATATATTATAATAATATATTATATTATTATATATTATTATATATTAAATAATAATATATTAATAAAGATATGAAAAATAAATATAATATCAATATAGTTAATAAATGCAACACATAATACCACATATTATATGTAATTATATATATTTAGAATATATGTAATATTTTACACCTCATTCCAAGCCCACAGGAGACACCCAAGTCCCACAGTGCCACAGCCTTCAGACCTTAAATTTGTCACCTGACAACCCAAAATCTCCATGAACTTTGTAGACAAGCCTGACTGGGAGTGGAGTTAACCCAAATAAACTAATTTTACAGCAAGAACACAATTCCAAAAACAGCAGCCTATTAATATCCAATGATCTAGCTGTTATTTTTGCAAAAGTGTACAGAATATTAAAACAAAAAAATCCAACAAATATCTATTTCTGTCATGACTAATGCCCTGCTTCTGACCCAGGAGAACAAACCTCACATTTTGGGAGCCTCGAACACGTGCTGTTGAGTTTGCTACTTTGGAATCATGCAGAGAAAGTGTCTGCTAAAACAATTATTAAAAAAAAGAAGCACAACTGTAGAGTTTTACCAAGAATAGATCTCACCATGCTGTATTCACAGCTCGCTGTAGGAAGACAGAGGAGGAAGGAAGGAAGGGAGGGAAGTAATTGCTGTTTAATTATATCATAAAAACATCAGCTGACGTTGGCAGTGAATGGCAGCCCATGCACAATTCCAGCCTTGGGGGCTTGTGGAAGCCCAGAAAAGGCAGAATGCCCAGAGCCCAGCACCCAAATACCCTCATTTACCACCCCACATCTCACACTGACATCTCTAGCCCTGGGACCACCCCAGCCTTGGGCATTACTGCCAAGGCAGGACTGGCTCCATTTCCATCCTTTATTTCCCTCCCCACAGGCAGGACTGGCTCCATTTCCATCCCCAATTTCCCTCCCCATAGGCAGGACTGGCTCCATTTCCATCCTTTATTTCCATCCCCAGAGGCAGGGCTGGCTCCATTTCCATCCCCAATTTCCATCTCCACCCCTCCCTGCTCATTGCCCCGACCCTGTTTTCGGCAGGTGTGACCCCACTTAGGGATTCTGCAGCCAAAATCAGCTGCAGGTGTTAAAAACTCAGCAGGAAACAGGCTGGGAGCTCAGAGAGTGGTGCAAAAAAATGGAATTAACGGCAGCAGGAGGGAATGGGAGCTTGGGGCAGGGAATCGAGGTGATTCTCCCTTCTGTCCCTGCACGTTTTACCCCACACAGCCCCAGCCTGTCTATGGAGTGGGGTTTGCTTCATTTCACACCCACCCCAAAGCAGAGCACCCCAAATCACCTGCAGCCAAATGGGAAATGCAATGTCAGCAATAAAAGGCAGCTCAGGCTTTTTTTGTGCTCCAATTTGTGCAAATGGTGTGATAAACCCCTTGAGAATTGGCACATTTTGGGGCTTGATTTGGAAGTTTTGCATTCTTCTCAGAAAAAGCTGTCAGTGCTCCATAATGACACCACTTTCCCTTGAAAATAAGTCTCTGTAATGAAAGACCTGGGATCCTTCAGACAAAAAAATTATGTTTATAGGCCTCTTTCTATAAGCAGACTTCAGCATGCAAGAGGATTTGGATGTGGGATTGAACTCCTTTTCATTTGGTGTAATAGTCAATAGTGGCTAATCACATATTGCATTTTTATTTGGGGGAAATGATCTCATTATATCAGTTTTTGATCCCCCATGATGCTTGGGACTCAGTAAATGAGAAGGTTTCCAAGTGAGTAAGTGCATTCTTGATGAAACTGATTTCTTTTTTATATAATGCCATAAAGGACATCCCTCCTCATACTGGTGTGTAATATCCAGTGCTCCATCATTAGCCAGCCTAAATGGACATTCATTGGATTAACATTATCATCTTGGAATTTCTCCTGCAAAATAATACATTAGAGATTATTGCTGGGGTTTTTGCTGCAAGGCACTACTGCTGGTAATCAAAACCTCATTAAAAGGGATTCATATCTTCTGTAGCCCAGAGGATCTCAGTTTCATTCCCTCCCCTGTCCCTGGGCCTCCCATGCACTGATTTATTTGGGTGTTTTACCCAAGGAAAATCTGCCCAATTTGCCTCTCTCCAGAGCAAGTGTCAGAGGTACAAATGGAATTAGGCACCAGCTTGTTTACATACACCCAGGAGCTGTGGGGGAAAATTCCCTTTTCTCTTTTTGCCAATTTCAATCAAACTTGTAAAGGAATTGGAGCTGGTTAACAGCCCTGCTGTGATGTATGGTCAGATGAGAACATCCTCTGACATTGCACTTGTTTGGCTGCAAGGTTACACAGCTTCAGACAGATTCTGCCTGGTAATTACATTTTCTTTCAGTTCTGCCTCTCCACTTGGACTAAATTTCTTTCAAATCACAGTGAACCTGTTGAGTCTGCATGGGAAATGCCCTGAGTCCAGAGAGTGGCTTCCTTCCTTCAGTCACAGTGTCCACCCAACTTAAACATCATTAACCATCAAATCCAGGCTCCCTGCTCCAATGCCGAGCTCTGTAAATGGTACATCAGCATCAAACCCAGCAGATAAACACCCGGGGCTCCCACAACCCCTCCTTGGCCATTTTACAAACTGATCCCCTCAACTGTGAGGAATTTTGGAAGGAATTCGAGACGGGCCCCTCTGAATTGCTTTAGATTATATAATTTATTTTTCTTATCTTCCCCATAGGCAGGAAGGGTGAGTTTGGCTCACATCTTCACAGCAAGGCTCAGAAGGCCACAAGACTTCTAGGTACCAGACCTTTTCAGGATTTATTGACAAATAAAACACTGCCAACAAGGATATTTATGTTTTTGGCCCCATCTTTAAATATTTTCTTGTGGACCTATGCTACAGTGTGAGCTTTCTTAGCCAATCATGTTATGACACACAAACCTACAGTACTACATTCTAAGCTCGTTTTCCTATGTAACTATTTTTATTTTTTCTATATCTTACACTCTAAAACTCTAAACTTTCCTCCACTTAGCTCAACGTGTCTCTGCTTTAACTATAAATTCACTAAAATTCTCCGCTAAAATAATCCACTGTAAATTCTCACTTCTAGCACCTCACTTTGGGAGCCTTTTCCAAAGTCTCACATCAAACCCTGTGTTTAATTCTGAGCTTTGGCTTACAGGCCCAAAGTCCTGAGAGCTTCTGACACTTCAGCTTCCAGCACTCAGCTACGATTCCACAGGAGATTTATTGGATTTATTTATTTATTCCATTTATTCCCCGTTTTTCTCCTCTGCCTCAGCAGTGCCAAGGTGGGCACAAACCAGGAGGGTGCAGGTGGGCTTGGAACTGCTGGAGTGGCACAAAAACACCAACCCCAATCTCAGCCCCCTTGGGATCCTGACATATTTTTAAGCAGAATGCAATGCCTGAAAGCCATGGGAGGATTTGGAAAGTTTTGCTGTTTTTTGGGCCTTTGGCCCCTCTGAGCTCCCCACACCAAACTCAGGAATGGTTTTTGTTTCCCAGCTGAAATTTCCTTGGCTGGAGAACACCTGAGAGATTTCCATCTTTGAGCTGAGAATTTCTTTAGTTGCTCATGTAGGGAACACTTTAATGACCTTCCCAAGTGCCCAGGGTAATTAATCACTGATTGCTTTTAGAAGTTGCTTTTCCAAGGTACCAGCTCAGCCTAAGCTTGTTTAGTGATGCTCGCTCATCCATAGAACTCACACTTTGTGACTAAAATCGCTTTTTCTTTAATGTAATGAGGTCTTAGAGAGTCCTCTGCGGGTTTCCCAAATGTTCAGAGACAATCCCAGAGAGGATTCAATAAACATTTAATTTAGCTCACCTTCAGCAGCTGGGGAAGGAAACAAGGCAGGATTTAGGGAGAGCTGCTCACAGCAATCTCCTTCAAGCTCCTTCAGAGCAGTGGGCCCTGAGTTCCTTCACCTCACCTAAAAATCTCTGATATTTCACTGCCTCTCACCATTTAAATTAAGATTTTTTAGGATTTTTTAAGAATGCTTTAAGGCTGTGTAAATTCTGCAGTGCAAGGTGCCACGGGTTCATGCAGCTGGCTGTGCCCAGGAACAGATTTTCTATGGAACCTCCTGTTCCTCAGCAGCACAGGGACCATGGGCTCACAGGGGATGAAAACATTAAATTTCAGGAGGAATTCTGTGCCTGGCAGTGCTGGACAGCAGCACAGGTTAAAGCCAAAGCAGCTGATCAGTACCCACAATTTTAGTGGAATTACTAAAGCTTAAACAAGAGCATCCCAGCATTAGTGAGTTCCTTAAGGACATCTGATATTTTTAGTTCAGATTTTTTTTTTAAAGTCTATCTTCATAAACTGTGGATAAGCAGGAGGAAATATTCCTTTTTTTAGCCACAGTTTTGTCCTTAAAAAACTGCTTCAGGTGGAATTTTTCCTCCCTTCCTTTGCAGTAGATTGGAGGTTTGTTTTTCTGATATTACTGGGAACAAACTTGCACATACACAGAATTTTCTCACATTTCTCTGTCCAGCTGCTGCCCTCGCCCCAATGTATGGGTGCTGCTGCTTGCCTGTGTTACTGATAGCCACATACAGAGATCTCAAAGGAAAATATCCTCCATTAAATCCACTGGCCCTTCTTCTGGGAAAGAAGCTGAATATTCTCATTATGACTTCTATTTTTTTTTTTCTTTTAATCATATCTCAAATTGGCTTCATTTGATCTCATCTGCCTTTGTCCTAAAGCTATTGCTTTTGTTCCTCTTTCTCTGAAAGCCAGGGTTTGTGATTTTGGGAAACAAGAAATCAGCTTTTCCTCTCAAGTTTTATTTCATTGCTCTGTGCTTTGGAAGATTGTAGCTTGAGGACAGAAAGTTCCATTGATGTGGGGACAGGATGGAGCAGGCTATAAGAATCCACAGTTTAGAAGGAAATTTTAATTTTGCTTCAATTTCAGTCACAAGCAGAATTCACTTGCCAAGGTTTCTGCTTATCACAATTACTCTGAAATTCAGAATCACTCCATAATCTCGCTTGTCTTTTTTTTACCTCCCGAGTTTCATTTGGAATTGGTGATTACTGAGCTCAGTCAAGCTGCCTCCCCCTAAATGCCTGCAATTCAGTATTTTACAGCTGGTTTCATGGTCCAGATGCTATTTAGAGCTGTATTTATGCTCACAACTGGAGCTGCTCCCTTCTCCAGCCTCTGGCTAAGGGACAGATGTGCTCAGCCAGATGTTCTGAGGATACAGAGGAGCCCATCCCTGAAATCACCCATGGCCTGCTCAGCCCAGATGCTGCTGCCTCGGGTCCAGGGATGGAACAGGGAGGGGAAATCCTCCCTGGAACTGGGGCTGCTCTTTCTTTTCCTCTCACCCTGCAGCAGGAGCAGCCTGTGCCCCAGCACTTCCGTGGGACAGAGCTGCTGCCTCCCCTGTCCCTGTGTGACCCCACATCACGGTGTCTCTGGTGTTGAGGTGACCCCAAGGTGTTGGAAAGTCTCTTTTTCCCAGCCCCAAGACCAAAGAGGAAAGCAGAATTCCTTGGCTCTGGTTCTCAAGGTTATTTTCTGTTATCTATGACATTCTTTCTCTGACCTGCTGAGATCTGTCCAGCAGGTCGGGTTGTGGCACACTGACCAGCTTGGGGTGGTGTTATCTTTTTACACTAAAAACTACCTATGCTCTATTTACAATAATTTCCCAATACCTACCACCTATGTTAGACAGTCCATCTCTACCCTAAACCAATCCAGAAGTGCCACCATCACCCAGAAGATGGAGGACAAGAAGAAGAAGGAGAAAGACAGGACACGCCCAGATTCCTCCATCGTGCCTCTTGGACCCCCATTCTAAATCCCCAAAATTCTACATTTTCACCGTGTGGTAAATTCGCTATCATTCTATTCAAACTCCTGTGGTTTGTAACTCCTCACACAAAGTTGGGAATTGTTTCCATGGGCTAAAATCAAAGGCACAGGTGTCTGTGACTCCGTGCCAAGGTCTCTGAGCCCCTGCCAGGGTCTGGAGTCCCCCAGGGCAGCCAGAGCAATGTCCTGGGTTCTGACCCCCCAAACCCAGAGTGCTGTGCTGCAGTCCCTGGGGTCACCTCCCTGCTGGAACACCCTGAGAAGTGAATCTGGAGGGATCACAGCATCCCTGGGGATTGGACTCTCCCTAATTGGGGAAATTGGGGAGAATGTCCCCAGGCACAGGTGGCTCCAGCACTGGGACCACTGTGACACCAGCACTCTCAGCTTTGTGCTTTCCACTCTCCAAAACAGGAAAAATCTAAATTTTAATGAACTTAATGCCAATGCCTTAATGCCTAAATAATCATTATGACACCACGGATATTATGATTTTGTGAGAAAACCACTCCTCTGCCAACCCCTCACCGTGAACATCCCTGAGCACAAATTCAGCTCTGCAACATTCCAACCTGCAGTATTATATAGCTGTGCAGTATTCTAACCCTACCCCAAACTCCTGAGTGCAGGCAGAGTGCAGTGACTAATTGTTTGTGCTGCAAAGGGAAAGGAGGTGACAAACAAGGGATGAGGGAGATCAAATTACCTCCCAAACACCTCGGGCTGCTCACAAGGTCAGCAGCAGAACAAGGGAAATGGGGTTTGTTCCCTTCTCCCAGGAACCAAACCTCACTTTCTGTCACACAGTGTGAAGTGCAGGCTGAACTAACCCAGCACTGAGACCTCATCTGACACCCACAAATCCAGGAGCAAAAGGAGAAATTCGGGGTTTCTGCTCCTCCCTTCCCATGCCCTGTGTCCCACAGGCACGGAGTGGCCAAAATGCCATTTCTGTTCCTCATCCTCAGCTGTTTCTTCATGGCTGAGCACAGAGGCAGGAACATGGCTAACTGAAAATCTAATATGTGTCAATTTATCTGCTGCTGGTAGCACATTGTGGGAGTGTAAACTTCCTCATTTTTTCAATCTTGCGCTCGTGTCAGAAGTGCCACGCTCCTGAGCTGTACAGTAATGTCCCTCCCAGGATCAATCCTGTCCCTGCTGGCGTGGCAGGGTGTCACAAACCTGAGGGTGAGGAATTGCTCACTGCACACAGCAGCAGATGGATGCCAGCCCAGAGGGAGCAGCCAGACCCTGCAGGTGTCACTCACAGCTGGTGCCCATCAGCTCCACCAGAACCCAAAAATCCACAAACCCATGAGCCCACTGAAATTCAAACTGAAATAATTCCCCCTGGGCACCTGGAAACAAACCCAGCAGAGCCCAGGCTGGTCCCTCAGAAGGGAACTGAAAACCTCATTACTGGGATTTCTAAACTTGGCTGGGATTTCTAAACTTGAGTCACCCCTGACACAGCCATGGTGAGAATTGTATTTATTTGGTCACTGCCTGCTGGGGCCTCACCAGCATCAAAATCCACAAAGAAAGCCACAGACACTTTTATTCTCCTGAGCTTTCTACCCAAACACTCAGGGACAGGAGAAAAGGAATTATCTATCTATCTATCTATCTATCTATCTATCTATCTATCTATCTAT
>JAWWMS010000048.1:13070107-13084710 GCA_035048045.1 Chlorospingus semifuscus
AATAATAATAATAATAATAATAATAATAATAATAATAATAATAATAATAATAATAATAATAATAATAATAATAGTATATAATATCCCAATTTTGCAGCTGAAGGCAGCACCCTGTATGAAGTATCCATTCCTGTACTTTGGAAACCCAACACATTTTCCTTTCTAGGATTGTTCTCTCAAGGTATCAGAGAATTGGGGGAAAAAGGGCTGTTGTGGCACAAATATCTCAGTTTTGCTTCCAGTGAAGAGTGAATCCAGAGACGGCAGGAGTGAGCTTGGAATTGTGAAAACAGAAAAGCCCAAAAAAACCCAAGCGAGCAATTGCCCAAGTACAGCTCTTGACCCCATGCAGTTATAATAATACTGACTATTTTTTCAGCTCTTTGGCTTTCATTTACTTTGGATTTGCCCAGCAGCACGAGGTGAGGGAGCTTGGTGAGTGAAGGACAATGTGCACCCAGAAATCAGCAGTGAATTCAATCACCTGTTCTGTGCCCACTCAGCCAAGGAATAACCAAACCCAGATGAGCTCAGTGAGTGCCTCTGGACTGAGATTAATGAAAGAGAAAAGCTCTGAAGCTCTGCTGCACCAGAGCCGCCTGGGCAGGGGGTCAGCCCTTGTGGCAGCTGTCACATCTGTCCCTGCCTTCCCTCCCCTCTCCTGCCCCGGGAGTTATTTATTAAATGGCAAAGTTCCCCACAGCAGCTCGTGGCTCTGTTGATAAAATGTTCCTCTCCATTACAACTCCTGCAAAGTTGGAAAAATCAATTGTCCGCGTTATCAGGCAGAGCATTTTCACTTTTTAGCTGTAGAATGTTGGCTGACTTTTCCAGAAAGAAAGAAAGAAAGGAAAAAAGGTTTTCTGTCACTTATTTCTGTCACTTATTAAAACTCCAGAGCCTCTGCTTTCCACTGGGCCTCCCTCTCAGATGCTGCAGAATTCTGCCTGGAGAATGGCAGCCAGCCCAAACCTACATGAAACTCCCATTTCAATGTGACATTCAAAGCCAGCCTGAAATGTGACAGGTTTACAAAACAGCACCTCTGAGGTTCTGTCCAGGAATCTGAGCTAAACATTCTCTGGAACTGAAAAAGGGCTGGGGATTCAGGTCTGAGGCTCTTTGCAATAAGAAACACATTCCCTGAAACTCCCTGGGGAATTCTGAAATGCAAATGTCATTCATAATGTATAAATAATATACCATAGACAACATAATACAAATAATATTTATAATATGTATTAACTTATAAAGGTTCTGTGTTTATTTGCTTGCTTAGACACTTTTTCCATGATGTTTGACTACAGCAGAAATACCTAAAAGCATCCTGTCATCACAGGACTGGAATGTGATGGCATTTGATGATTGGCAATTCCTTATGCCAAGATAAGGGATTTTCCTGACTTGAGTCAGGTTTTAAGTCCTGCATTTTTGGGGTGATAGATGAAAAGCTGATGCAAACACTGGATGATACAAGCCTTGAGCAAAGGTTTCTGCATTCAGTTCAAAGAGGAAACCTGGGAAAACCCCTCTCAAAACCCTTGCAGTGATGCCTCAGGATTTTGGCTTTTCTATTTTTCATATAAAACAAAACCCAGCTGGTTTTAGGTGGTCCTGAAAAGGCATCAGCAGGATTCACCAGGAGCCCAGCAAACCCTCCAGAGGGGCTGGGGTCCTTTGAAGTGATTTATATCCCATTGAAGCCAAGGACAGCGCCAGCTTTGACCTTAGCCACATCTCCCCTTGGAAAGGAAAAGAATTTGGGGCAAAAAGCTGGAAAAAAGAGTGAGAAACTGTAATGTGGATTCTCTCATCTGCTGTTTTGGTTTTTTAAAAAACATCCATTTTGGTTTTTTTTGTTTTCTTCTAAACTTTCTGATGTTTACATTCTTGTAACAAACTTTCTCACACGCTTCTGTAAATAATTATTGGTTTGCATTCTTTTCTAGAAGAAGAAAAATTTGATGGACTGTTGGTTTGGCCAGTGTCATTGGAGAGGTGGCACTGTCCACTGTCACTTTTGGAAATCTATAAATGTTGGAGCCAGAAATTAAACTTCCTTCTGTTTTACCTTGGAAATTCCAGTGTCTGTGTTGTTTTATTGTGGTTTTATTTCGTGTCCTGCAGTGACACTCCTCCCTGTGCTGGCACTCCTCCTGCCCCTCACATCCCTGCTAACACAAGAATGGTGGAGTTTGCTGTAAATGCCTGCAAAAGCCAATATCTGAGGGAAAAGAGAGCTGGAACAAATATTTCTGTCTGCATGAAGGAAGCTGAACTCCCCTGCAGCTCCCTGACAATCATTGCCCCTGTTCCTCCGTGCATTGTTTGTGCCAGTGCTCGTTATTAATCCTGTTCCTCCTGCTGCTGGATGGATTTCAAACCATCCTATGCAACAAAGAAAAGTAAATTGAAATTAGCATTATCTAAACCTCTAATTAAAGTGGCATTAATTTTTCTTCGGTGAAAAATTAAAGGGAAATATCCCATTCTTCAAAAAAGAAAATACGTTGTCACATTTTAAAGTCAAAGTGAACTGTGAATTATGGATCATTTGAAATAAAGCAATGCAGAGGTACCCACCAGGCCTGTATCCAAAGTAAAAATGAATTTATGACAAAGTTGATATTGACCCATCATTTATAAGGTCTGTTAAATTCATCTTAGACTGGGCTTCTGGAGGAAGATGATTTATTAAACAAAGCAATATAAAATGCAGCGGAATAGATTAAGGCTCTTTTTGAAATATTGTTATCCATTAGATCTGGTAAATTTAAGTCTGTTTAAACATGAAATACCACTTCAGCAGATCCCCCAGCTCCCACCTCCTCGTGGGGCTGCTGATGCTGAGTCCCTCCAGTGAAAAACCTTGCCCAGGAGAAGAGACGGCACTAATGATTTTATTTACTGGGGGCTTTGAAACTAATGGCCTGCAGGCTATGTTAACAATGCAAACCCTCCGTGCCTGCAGCAGGAACGCAGATTTGATCTGATTTGGGGGCAGAAGGGAGGCAGCTCCTGTCCCACCCCAGCAATGTTTGGGGAGCCAGAGATGCCTGCAGGAGCCCAGGGCGGCAAACACCCGTGGGACAGAGGGGGACGCCAGGGCTGGCCCTCAGCTAAAAGGCAGAGATTGTCGAGAAGTTAGGAGAAGTTTTATAGATTTGTAGTTATTTTTTATCACAATAAAGGGGAAAATATGTATATATGTTAAGAGAAGTTTTATAGATTTATAGTTAATGTTTTATAGATAAAGTTTTTTTTCACAATTAAAAGGCAAATATGTATACATGTTAAGAGAAATTTTATAGATTTATAGTTAATGTTTTATAGATATATAGCTATTTTTTATCACAATTAAAAGGCAAATATCATTAGTATATTTTAAGAGGTTTTGTAGATTTATAGTTAATGTTTTATAGATTTATGGTTATTTTTTATCACAATTAAAAGGCAAATATGTATATATGTTAAGAGAAATTTTATAGATTTATAGTTAATGTTTTATAGATATAGTTATTTTTTCACAATTAAAAGGCAAATATCATTACTATATTTAAGGAGAAGTTTTATAGATTTATAGGTATGGTTCTATAGATTTATAGTTATTTTTTATCACAATTAAAAGGCAAATATCATTAGTATATTTTAAGAGAAGTTTTATAGATTTATAGTTAATGTTTTATAGATTTATAGTTATGTTTTATCACAATTAAAAGGTAAATATGTATATATGTTAAGAGAAGTTTTATAGATTTATAGTTATGTTTTATAGATTTATAGTTATTATTTATCACAATTAAAAGGCAAATATCATTACTATATTTAAGGAGAAGTTTTATAGATTTATAGGTATGGTTTTATAGATTTATAGTTATGTTGTACCACAATTAAAAGGCAAATATCATATGTATATGTTAAGAGAAGTTTCATAGTGAAGGGATTTTTCAGAAAATATGACAGCGACACCCTGTACAGAAAGCTCCTGAGCATCTCCTGCACAGAAATCTCCTCCTGAGCATCCCCTCTGTGATCTTTTCAGGGTCTCCAGGACGAAAGAGAAATTGATGAATCTGATTCCATGTTCTCAGAAGGCGAATTCATTATTTTATGTAATTATATTATATTATATTATATTATATTATATTATGCTATATTATATTATATTATATTATATTATGCTATATTATGCTATACTAAAACTATATTAAAGAATAGAGAAAGGATACAGACAGAAGGCTAAAAGATACTAATGAAAAACTCGTGACCTCTTCCAGAGTCCCGACACAGCCTGACCGTGATTGGTCATTAAGTAACAACAATTCACATGTTGGGTAAACCATCCCCAACCACATTCCAAAGCAGCAAAACACAGGAGAAGCAAATGAGATAATATTGTTTTCCTTTTCCTCTGAGGCTCCTCGGCTTCCCAGGAGAAGAAATCCTGGCAAAGGGATTTTTCAGAAAATGTGACAGTGACACCCTGCACAGAAATCTGAGCATCCCCTGCACACAAAGCTCCTGCACACAAAACTCCTGCACAGAAATCTCCTCCTGAGCATCCCCTGCCCAGCCTTGCTGGATCTCTGCTCCCCTCCCTGCTGCTGCCAGCGCCAGGATTCATTTCTCGAATTAAATCTCCGCTGTAGGGCCCAGAGTGCTTTACAGCCTCGCTTCTCCCTGTGTTCCAACAATAGTAATTCTCTGGTAATGACTCCTGTGAAGATATCTTTTGAATAGGAATGGTTTATCAGTTTTACTTTTGCCTGTTTTCCAGAATAATCCATTCTCTTATCTCACTTTTACTTTTCAGCCTTTGAACATTTCTGAGCTTTAGTGTTTGTGCACAGCACAAAATCTCGTGGCCATGGGAGAAGCGGTGCCTCTTTGTTAATTTATTCATAATTAAAAGTCCTGTGTTAGTGACAGTCTCAAATCTGACATGACATTTTTATAATCTACTTAATATCTCGACAGGTTTCTCTGCACAGCAGCCTGGGAATTATGCAAATTAAGAAGAGGGAAAAAGCACTGCCTCGGTGTTGTTTAATCACAAAGCTGTGACTGAGGAATTATTGTTGTTTTTGTTACAGGAAAACTCCATTAGGGGGCTTTGCCAGGAGCAGGTGATGGCTCAGTACATCCTGCGCTGCAAGAATTCTCCTTCTCCTGGGGATTGTCCCTGGTGGAGCTGGGGATTGTCCTTGTTGGAGCTGAGGATTGGGCACTGATTTCTGGGCAGTGCAGTGATTCAGTGATTTCTGAGCTGTGCAATGACTTCTGGGCTGTTCAATGATTTCTGGGCTGTTCAGTGATTTCTGAGCTGTTCAGTGATTTCTGAGCTGTGCAATGACTTCTGGGCTGTTCAGTGATTTCTGGGCTGTTCAGTGATTTTTGGCTGTTCAATGATTTCTGGGCTGTTCAGTGATTTCTGGCTGTTCAATGATTTCTGAGCTGTTCAGTGATTTCTGAGCTGTTCAGTGATTTCTGATCTGAGCTGTTCAGTGATTTCTGAGCTGTTCAGTGATTTCTGAGCTATTCAATGATTTCTGAGCTGCTCAGTGATTTCTGAGCTGTTCAGTGATTTCTGGACTGTTCAATGATTTCTGGGCAGTGATTTCTGAGCTGTTCAGTGATTTCTGGCTGTTCAGTGATTTCTGATCTGAGCTGTGCAGTGATTTCTGAGCTATTCAATGATTTCTGGGCTGTACAATGATTTCTGGACTGTTCAATGATTTCTGGGCAGTGATTTCTGAGCTGCTCAGTGATTTGTGGCCAGTGCTGGGCTCTGTCTCTCAGCCCCCTGAGCTCACCCAGAGCTCGCTGCAGTGCTGAGTTGCTGCCTGGTGAGCTCTGTGTTTTCAGAATAAAGCATGTTTATAATGTAGATTTGGGGAACCTCTTCCTCCAGCAGCTCCACCAATGGCAAAATCAACCCCAGGTGTGGCTGTACAGAACACAACACATGTGCTCACATTGCTGGAAACCCCAGTGACTCCTGAATATTTGTTTTTAAATGCCATCCTTTACTGCCCTTATCACACTTTGCAGGTATCTGCTGGCAGATATTAAGTTCCATACCAGAATAATTGTTATATAAGTGAGAAATACCTTTAGCATAATTTATGAAGGTTGCTTAGCTGGTATTTACAGCAGCTGCAGTAAATCCAAGATGCAGCTTCAAACACAACTCCCAGCATCTCCCTAAATGTAACCCAATACTGTCAGGAGGAGTCAGCTTTAAACAAATAACTCAACACAACGCTGCACTAAATAAAGATGATGACAATCTAATGCTGATCTTCCAACTTGAGATGTTTAGACACAACAGAATTGATTTTTTTTCTGTTTTAAGAGAAGAGGGTCAGGCAGAAAAACAGTATTCCAGAGGTCAATGGGCCCTCTGCCCTCAAGCACTTTCTGCTACATCTTGAAATTTCGCTCCAGAGAAAACATTTCGAGCATTCATCTTGTCCTGCTGAGAGGGGAATGGGAAGGATGATGCAGCCTCTGAGTTTTGGTGAAACAAACACCAGCAATTTCCCTGCTTGCACAAAACAATCCCCCAGAACCACAAAGTTACCCTGGGTTAATTTAATGATAAAGTCCACAATCGTTGCATTGGCTTTTACTGCATCCAACAAGATCATTTGTCAGACTGTGCTGCCTTTGGAGATCCAGCCCCAGGAAGGAAGGAAAGGGGTCAGCAGTCCCCTGAGGAGTGTGGATTTGGAAAAGAATGGGAAAATTCCTATTGAGGAGCTGAGAAGTATTTGCTGTCTGGGAAGAAAACCCCAACAAGCTAAATCCACACCCAAAGAACAGGATTTCATGCTTTGATAGCAGTCGAGTTCAGAGTAATTCAGAGTAATGACGGCGTTGCTTTGCAAAGCAAGGCCCCCTCCTCTCCCACTCGCACCTCTCCTTCTCTTGATTCATCAGTTTTTCCACTGCAGAGGCTTCAGAGAGGCCTTTTTGCCATTTGAAATGCATTCACCTGGAAAGCCAAAGTGCAGCTGGCAGCGTGCCACAGGGGCAGCTCCAAAAGGGGAGGAAACAGGGCCCTGCACTGCTCAGCTCCGAGCATTCACAGGAATGTCACTGGAATGTCACTGGAATGTCACTGGAATGTCACTGGAATTCCACTGGAATGTCACTGGAATTTCATTGGAATTTCACTGGAATTTCACTGGATTCTGCCGGGAAACGTGCCCACTTGCAGTCACTGATCCATCCTCACTGAAATGTCAGCCAGGGGTGAGGGATCAGCACCTCCTGCTGTCCCTCCTCTCCCCAGGTACCCCAGAGCCCCACGAGGGGAGCCCTAAAATCCAATTTTGTGTGCTCCCATTGCATTATTTGGGACAACGCCTTCACCAGCATGCACACCAGGATCTCTGAGGTGAAACCTCCACATAACACAAAAAAAGGAGAGGTTTTCATCTCCTGCAGAACAGCTGTTCTCCTTTACCTGTGCCTCCAGGAATGGGGCCATTTTATAAAGAGTTTTCAGCTCAGCAATTAAGCAAGATGTCTTAGCAGCAAGCAAATGTTTCAGCAGCAGTGTGATTGCTCTAACAGAGTTCAAACACTCCTTATCCCACTGCTTTTATCCACCTACCTGGAATTACATCCCTGCTCCTTAATGCTGAATGCAGATTTCATTTTCTGCTTTGTCCCCCCTCCCCTCTGGTATCAGATTTCTCCCTTCTGTCCCTGCTGTGATAAGGTTGTGATAAGGACCCGTGCTCAGCCACATCCTTGGATTTCACAGCTTTAAAAGCTGGCCTGGCAAGGGGGTGTTTCAGAGAGGAGGAAGTGGGATAAATTGTGAATTATTGTGCATTATTATGAGACAAGGAACAGCTTAGGTGAATAATTAGTGTCCTGCCTCCTGCCACACCAAGGTGTGAATCAGAGCTAACTTGTCACCACATTTAAAAACAGCAGCTCAGGCATAGCTGGGGCATCCATGGGGACAAACAGACCACAGCCCGTGCTGCTGTTTGTGTTGTATTCTCCTGGCTCTGCAGAAAGGGAAATGGGATATTCCAGCTGATGGAATTCCTGATGGAATGCAATAACCCAGTGTAACCTGCACCTGCAGCCTCCCCATCAGCAGGAACCTGGTCCTGACCCTGACACAGGTGCTCAAAATCCACATCACTGCATGGTTTAAAATCTCTTATCAGGGCAACTAAACAGGCACCATGAGTAAATCAATCTGGTCCTGCCCATGGCTGTGAGTTATTCACTGTACAGGATTTCCACCGGGCTGGACTTGCACCATCCAGTGGCAGCAGCACCTCCTGAGCCTCTGAAAATCGGCCTGAACCCCTCACCGTGCCTTTCTCTTAAAGTTAGTTTTCTCACTTGTTAGTTTTAAAACTGAAATTTCATGTCTGCCCTTTCAAAAAAAAGAAGAAAAAGCAAAAGCTGCAGAGGTCTGGGTCCTTTTTAACTGTCAGAGTGCAAAAGTTTGAAACTCCAGCGCTCTGGAAATAAAGGGACTAGACTTGTAACTATTTATAATTATTTAATTGGGACTCTTCAGCTAATGCTGCATTAACACTTTGCATAATCTAATCTCTGCCTTACACAAGTGCTATTTTAAGCTCCAAAATTTCATGTGGCAATTTTCAGGATTAAGAATTTTGATTGTAATGATAGGGCAGAGGCTGGTGGGGAAAAGTGGCGTGAGACAAGAATGCAAACTGTGCTCTCCCTCCCTGGCCACAGCTCTTCTCTTGCACTGTGCTCCACAGAATAAGGAACCTGCAATTACATTAATCCTACAATTGATTCCAAAAGGTTCAGTGATTAAAAACAACCATACAGAACCAACATTTAGAAAAAGAATCAAACACTATTTATGCACCAGTAGCTTTGTTAAAAACAGGGAGAAAACCCACTCAAGCCAGAGGAACAAGCCCAAGGTTTAATTTATATAAATTGCAGCCACCTGCTCATTCCATTTCCAAAAGAAAGATTTTCCTGAGTGCTCTAAATCAATTTCTCCAGCTAAAGGAATCTCTGGGAGTCTCACTCATTTAATCTCCCATCTGAGGTCGCCAACCTTTCCCCTTAAGCTGCAGATATGATTAGTAAATTAGGAAGTGATTACCTTCACCCAGCCAGGCTGGCTCCACACCACCCCACTCTCACACAATTCAGTGCCACAAAAAATGGACAAAGGCAGGGATCTCCCTGCTCTACAAAGAATTGATTGTTGATGTGGGGAACTAACTGTGGGAATGCCTGGGCAATGAAATCCTGACCTGTCAGCATCTCCCAGCTGGCACTAAAGCATTTCCATCAGCTGTGTCCCCAGCTGGTGTCACCAGCAGAAAACGTCACTCCAAAGGTACAGGAGTGAGTGCAAATAACATTAACAACAGATTACATTAACAACAGATTACATTAAGAACAGATAACATTAACAACAGTGCTCCTGGTTCATAAAAGCACTGAAAAGAGGGCTGGATTTGCTGTGGTTTACAGGAATGTGCTTCTCCACTGGGGCTGGGTTCTAAACCCACTCCCAGGGGACCCACACCTCCCAAAATGCTGCCCAAAGAACCACACCAATGGCTTTTCACCAGTGGGTCATTATTGCCTCCAGCAAACAAGTTTGTCTTTGGTCTGGAGCTGTTTGCAGGTCACCAGATTTATTTATTTATTTATTTATTTATTTATTTATTTAGTAGTAGTAGTAGTAGTAGTAGTAGTAGTAGTAGTAGTAGTAGTAGCTGGGCCAAACTGGAGCCTGGTGTACTGCCCCAGCCACACAAGGAAAACAAACACTGCTGAACGCCACAGTGCCTTCACAAGTGCCTTCACTTCTCAAGTATTTCCTCCTAAACATTTTAAATATTTTTATTTCAATCCCTCCTGTCTTGGAGGGATCACTTGTAGCAGGATATATTTAGGAACTGAGGGATGCTGGACGAGGAGTGACAAATTTGGACATTTTCTGTCACTTGCAATCATAACTCAGTGTAACAGGAGAGCACGGGAGGAACAGGATTGGATTGGATTGGCTTTACAGCCATTGTTATGTCAGTTGATATCCTCCATTGCTGCTGCTCATCAGTCAGATTTCTTTGCTATTTGGATATTTTATTAAAAGTATGCAAAAAGGAAAGGGACCCATTGCCAAAGCCTTTCCCATTTGGAGCAGCCTTGTGGCAGAGCTGGCAGAGTGAACGTGGTTATTTCCTGCTGGGCTCTGATGTGTGTCATCAGGATGGCAAAAGCTGAAGAAAGGATGAAGGAAAACACGTCCTGCTCTGAGTTTGATGTGCAATGAGCCATCCCTGCCTGCTCCATGCCAACCAAGTGCCCAGAAATCCTCACACCCACTACCCACACCCATGCCCTGCCTGGCAGGAACTCTCAGATTCTCCTTGCCCATCACACAATGTGATTTTCCAGGGTGAAAAAGCAGAGCTCTGGGGTCTCAGTTATCAGAGATATTTAAGAACTTCAGGGATCTTTTCCCTTTTTTTTTCTATACAATTTTGCAGGTGGCGGAGCGTGTGGGAGATGAGAGGTGGCGCCTCTAAACTTTCCTTTGCATTTTAATTAAGGCTGAATGCTAAAAATTAAAAAGCCATTTGCTAAGATTAGCATAATTTTAAAAAAATGATCAAGCCAAAATCAAATTTAGTGGCTTTTTGTCATGACTGGGAATGAGTAGGTGGGGTCACATCCCTGTGCTGCAGATGGGTTCACTCCTCACTGCAGTGGAGCTCAGGGTTCACTGCCCAGGTCTCATACTCTGAAACTCTGCAAAATGCATTTCAGCAGCTGATAAAGTGTTCTTTGCATTCTGACCTGTGTGTACCTCAGTATCCCCATTTATATTGCACATTTGTTGTTGGTAGCTGATGGATCTGGTTTATGAACTGGTGTTAATGTGAGTTATTTAGCTCAGGGTTGGTGCTGCTCTCTCTGACAGGGATTAAATGTGGGAATTCTGCTGGTTCTGCCCAAGAAGGGAGGAACAACTGGAACAAGAGGGAATTTCTGGGGCAGCCAAGGATGCCCACACTGAAATTAGGAGTAGCCCTGCCCATGGCTTGCTCAGCAGCAGGAGTCCTGATGATGCCTGGATGCACCTTTGAATCTAAACAAAACCACTAACACAAAGCTAAAAACATTTGGGTTTGCAAGAAAATTATCACCATTTAGACTTTTGAGCTGGAACTTCCTCCAAATATTTTTACAAACAATTTTGTGACAATTTCTGTCTTTTTAAATTTTCTTTTTAAAATTTTGACAGTGTTGGGATCAAATCTTAACAATAATTTTAATGAATTTTAATAGTGATGGGATCAAATCTTAACAAGAACTTTAGTGAATTGCTTCTGATTTCTCAACCAATCCTTTATATTTATATCAGTCCTTTATATTTTTTTTCCCCCTCGTATAAAATCTTCAGCATTTCCAGCCCCAACAAAGCTAAGCAGAAATGTGGAGGGCTCTGCTGTAAATATGCAAGTTGAATTCCCTTGAGCACGAGCCAGGGTAAGTTGGACTCTGCTGTTCCATTCCAGTGCTCATCTCATTTGCAGCCCAGGCCACGACTTGGGATGATTTTTTTTTTAAAAGAGCAAAATGACAAATAATTGCAGGTAATGCCATGCAACTTACCATGAAATCAATACAGCCAAATGAGGCAGGAATATTAAAAGCAGGAGCGTTTCCCTGTAGCACACAGGGATATGTTGAAGGAATGAAAGGAATAAGAATGGATAACAAGACATTTGCTCTTGGTCTGAGGATGTCATGCCGCACTCCAGCTCCATCAGCAGGAATCACATCCCTGTGCCCCATCCCTGTTCTCTCAGGGCTTTCAGGCTGGGCTGCTGAATTGGAAAGGACTTGAGCACAATCCCTGGGATCTATAAATACCAGCAGGAGCAGGAGACAGGGAAAGGACACAGGGAGGAATAAAGAAATCCACGTTGAGATGGGGCAGCTGCCGGAGAGGGCAGAGCCCAGCTGGGGCAGCAAGGAACATATTCAATTTTTCCAGGATTTTGTCACCTTCACAGTGACCAAGCCTCTGTTTGGTTTTCAGGGACTTTTAAAGCTAGAGTGTCACAGATATCTTTTATAATAAATCCTTTGTTAGGATTTTCCCTCCTGAGAAGCTGAGAGGCCTCAGGAACAAAATGTAACCAATGGTTATCTGCTGCTGTGGGATGCAACAGGTGCATCTGTGATTAGCCCCTCTTAGATGTTTATAATTAATGTCCAATCACAGCCAGCTGGCTCGGACAGAGAGTCCCAGACACAAACCTTTGTTATCATTCTTTCTTTTCTATTCTTAGCTACCCTTCTGATGAAACCTTTTCTTCTATTCTTTTAGTATAGTTTTAATGTAATACATATCATAAAATAATAAATCAGCCTTCTGAAACACGGAGTCAGATCCTCATCTCTTCCCTCATCCTGAGACCCCTGTGAACACCGTCACAAAGACCTGAGTACTTGGGTGGGTTTTCAGGGAGGGGAATCCCTTAGGAGCCTTCCCTGGGTAAATATGTGTTTCTGTGAGCAAATACAGCCTCCATCAAACAGGTCACTGAGGGGGCCTGGGTATCTTGTCACACGTTAATTGTGGCTGCTCCCTGTTCCCTCTGAAGTCAGCTTCTGGTTTCAGGGCATGCCTGATCTGTCTCCAGGCACCTTGGTATTCACTCTTCCTGCAGGATTCACTGGAAAAACAAGGATAAAGGGTGGTGCATTCTTCTTGCCACCTGTAATAATGATTCTTCAGCTGGGGGATGTTTTATGTTTCTCTCACCGCTGTGAATCTTCAAAGTATTAAATGTTGATCTTGGATGTCCAGAGCCACACTTCTGTCTGTCTTGCAGCATTACCTATCTGTATAAAGCCTTTTTTTTCAAAGTTAGAAAATCACGTTACTCCGTTAAGTATGGAAAGCAATTATGATAGGAGGCTGGGATTTAACTTTAGTGTTTTAGTGATTTAACTTTCTTAGTGTTGGCCAGTTCTGCAGGGAGTAAATTGTCCCACATTCTGAATAACAGAGGAGCAAAACCAACAAAAATATGTCATTTCAAACCAAGGTTTTACTTGCTGTGAACAATTTTTGCCTCTTGGTTATGGGGTCCAGGTGTTGGAATGATGAGTTTCTTGTCTGTAGAGTTGTCTTGTTAAAGTTTAGGGCTTGATGTGATCAATGATCTCAGACTTAGGGAGAGCTTAACAAAGCTTGAGGAGAAGGATGTACCACTGAGAGTGGGCACAAAGAATGCAGAATTTACAGGCCACAGGGACCTTGGGCAGAATTCCCAAGGTAAGGAAGACAGCAGCAAAGCCAGCTCAGCAACTGGTGCAGCTCTGCTCTGTGTGTGGGCTGGTCTCTGGCCCACCAGGTGAAATAACCTATTTGGGGACAACAGTTATACCAATTCTTGAGGCAGAGAGAAAGAGGAAAAACTTAAATATAGCTTTTTTTTCCCAAGGATATTTTCAGTAATCTTCAGGAAGCAATCTATATAGGAATGTTTTGTTTATAAGCACAGGCATTGAACTGGCACAGCTGTTAAAATTTATATTTTTGTGGATGTGCTGAGTAATGTGGGATGTGGAGCTTTTCATAGTGATCCATTTGCTGTTCCCTGTTCAGCGCTTTTAATCCAAGCGGATTCAATTTTGATGAATTTGCTGTTTCTAGCAGAAGTATGTTTTTCTTTTCATTGTTTCCCACAGACACTTTCCTCAAAATAGCTACTGAAGCTTCAATTTATACAGAAGTGCTTGATACTGTCAGTTCCTGTTAGGATGAATTCAACATATTTGTATCCACAGATGCAGGTTGGGTAATATCAGACCAGCCTAGTGAGTGTTATTTATAAATTGCTGCACAGAATGTTTCAAAGGGGGAAAAATACTGATATGAAAATGAATTTTGCAAAGTCAAAAAGTTGACTTTTTAGCGCACATTCTCAGTGTTTACATCTAAAGCTGAGTTTAGACTTCCCAAGAGCCTTCATGTCATGTTTGTAAAGCTGAGGGAAATTCAGGAGAGAGCTTTATAATCAGAGCAACCCAAGAGTAGATAGTTTTGAAATAAGATATTCATAAGAAATATTTTTCTTCCATGTGTGTGTGTTGAGCTGTTTTTCTGTGCAGTCTAACCCAGACCTCAGGTGTTTTTTTTTTACCTTAGATATCTTGTGGATGAGAATTGCCTCTCTGGATTGCAGGAAATCAGTTTTCTAGCTCACCAAGCCTGCCCTTTGTTCTGAGGTTCTGCTGCAGAAAAACCCAACTGGGGTCCCTCTGCATCCACTGGTGCCAATTCCTTCCCTGATCCTCACCCTTCCCAGTGTCTGCCCATGTTAAGGAGAATTTAGTGCTCTCCATTCTTCTGAACCTCCCAAGTGAGTTATTTCTGTAAAGATTCGTGGCTTTTAAATGGAAACATCCACACCTCCACCTGTGACATCATGTCATTTGTCACAGACATCTTTTATGGAAAATCCTTTTTTTAGGATTTTTTCTCCTGAGAAGCTGAGAGGCCTCAGGAACAAAATGTAAACAATGGTTATCTGCTGCTGTGGAAT
>JAWWMS010000048.1:13096061-13106467 GCA_035048045.1 Chlorospingus semifuscus
AGAGAAAGAGAATTTATTGCTCCATTATCAGGAGAAACGAACTTCTTCCCACCTCGCTCGGGCAGGATGCTGTGTTAGGATTCAGAGGAAGGAGCTGACACTGACCAGACAAAATCCTGTGTTTGAATGGAATTTATGCATCATGTATAAGGTGTATGAATATGCAACAGGTTATTGTTTTTAAGGGTTAATCCTCTGTTAACGTGTGTCCTTTTTCAGGCTTATTTTGCCCAGAAAGAGGCACCCAAAATGTCTGTAACTCATTGTTTCTCTTGTCTCATATTGTCCTAATCCCAATTGTCCACATTATTATTCCTCTAATTATATTACTATTTTTATAACCATTTTATTACTATCAAACTTAACATTTTAAAACCAAGCCATTGGCATTTTTCACATTAGGGATTGTGCTCCCTTCTCCCTCAGCCTCCCTGGCAGCCCAAGTGGCTCCTGGTGCTAATTCTGGCACCCTTCTCACTCCAGAAGGAAGGTGGGATGCCTTTGGCTCCCTGCCCTCCCCAGGCCCTATAAAAAGGCCCCTTGGCGTTGCTTTAGTGCTGCCAGCATGGGGATTCTGCCTTCCACGGGGATGGCTGCAGGTGGAGTGGGCTGAGGATGGATTCTGGAGGGGTTTTCTACCTGAACTGCGCTCTGCAGGAGCTGGTGCAGCTCCAACGAGGCCAGGGAAATCCTGTTCCTGCCCAGTGCAGGATGCCCAGGCTGCCTCTCTGCATTTCTGCTCCTCCACTGCCCTTCCTGCGGCTGCTTTCTGTGACAGGACACGGGGGGAGCCCCCAGCGCTGTCACAGGGGGAGAGGGGACAGCAGAGCTGCCTGGGCAGCGGGGGGACAGCTCCAGTGGGGAGGGACAGCTCTGCCACAGCCCGGACAGACAGACAGACAGACAGACACACAGACAGACAGACACACAGACAGAGCCTGAAATCCTCCATAGACAGAGCCTGAAATGCCCCATGGACAGACAGACAGACAGACAGACAGACAGAGCCTGAAATCCTCCATAGACAGAGCCTGAAATGCCCCACAGACAGACAGACAGAGCCTGAAATCCTCCACAGACAGACAGACAGACCCTGAAATCCCACACAGACAGAGCCTGAAATCCTCCATAGATAGAGCCTGAAATGCCCCATGGACAGACAGACAGAGCCTGAAAACCCACACAGACAGACAGATAGACAGACAGAGCCTGAAATCCTCCATAGACAGAGCCTAGAATGCCCCACGGACAGACAGACAGAGCCTGAAACCCTCCATAGACAGAGGCTGAAATCCTCCATAGAGCCTGGAATGCCCGACAGACAGACAGACAGACAGAGCCTGAAATTCTCCATATACAGAGCCTGAAATGCCCCACAGACAGACAGACAGACAGACAGACAGACAGAGCCTGAAATCCCACACACACCCCTGGCCCTGACAGGCCAAGGAAACACAGCCCCATCCCTTTTCTGGAGATTGAACAATCCGCACATTGCATTCTGCTTTGGCACAAACACAGCAGATGAGACAAGAATTGTTTTTCCTTTCTCTGAGGTTCAGGTTTTCTCTGTGAAATGTGGCTCCAGGGTGGTGAGGGCAGAGGCCAGGGAAGGGTTTATTGGTGGCAGGGGAAATGTGGGCACAGGGATGGGCAGGGCTGTCCGTGGCTCCGGGTGCCCAGTGCCGTTCCTGGGCACATTCCTGCGGGATGACAGCCCTGCAAGGCAGCTGTGAGGAATACAGACCCACCCCAGCACAGAGCCAGACCTGCAGTGCTCATGTCCCAGCCACCACCTCTGTGCCTGCTGCCCTCCTCCTGCCCTGGCCGGGAATTTGAATAAATTATCAAATCTGGGGGGCAAGGGAGCATTAATGGGCCATTCACCACCTGAGAAGGGCATTAACGGGTCATTAATGCCCACCCCGGGTGTTCTGCTGCTAGGACTCACCAGATAGTTCATAGTTTTTAAAAGGTTGTTCTTTTTATTTTTTTTTTAGCAACCAAGAGTTTTTACTTCCCTTTTCCCCCCTTCCTCTGAATAAATATTGGAGTTGTAGGGGGACACCAAGCCATGAAAAGGGAATGAAAAGGAATTATTCTGTCCTTCTGATGACCCTCCCAGCTGATGCTCATCCACACCCAGCATGAGGAACCAGTCCTGAGACCTCATCTGTTCCCACAGGAATGGGACAGAGTTCCACAGAAGCCTCAGCTGAGATAAAAACGTCCTTAATCATTTAATTAAGGAGACTGACCCCAAGAAAGGTTGAAATCAGTCAAGAGCTCTCCCTATTATCACATGGAGGACTCCCAGCACTTCATACAAGCACTCCTGGACATCCAAAAATCACTCAGGAATTTCTACTGGGATTTGTCTTTGTGTGGAGGAGAGCTGGATGGAAAGTCCTTCCCAGTGCTGCTTTTCAAACACGAGGCACTGCTGGGTTTTCAGTGCCCAAACCAACAAGAGGAATCAAGAACTGGCAAAAAGTTATTATTGCAATATCAGAGCTGACATCATTCTCCTCTTCTCTCTTGTCTATACAAGTTTGGGAATAAAAACCCCCAGTGCTTTAATACCATGGGAGAATTTGCTGTTCTGTCAGAAATGTGCCTTTTGCCAAATGAATGCAGATGTTCATGCCAGGACAGGAGCACTTTGTAATTGGAAAACAGCTGAAAATAGAAAAAATAAGGAAGTGCATTCCTGCCATGCCTTAAATTGCCTGTAATCCTTGAAACAAAATCAATTGAATTCAGCTACACTGAAGTTTTTTGCTGGGTTACTTCTCAGCCTGCCAACAATAGCTGGGAATTTCTACAAAGGGAGCAACGCTTTTCTAAAGGTAATTAGTCCACTTTGATGTGCACCCAGAATTTTCAGAAGAGGAGAGTACCTGTCTGCTTTTAATGCATTCACTGAGCCCAAGAACAAAGAGCAGAAACTTTGAGAGTGCATTTGACACTGGGATCTGCTCAGCAGAAGTGCCCTGGGACTGGGATGCTATCTCTTTGGAATTCTCTCTTTATGATCACTTGTGAGCTGCAGAAATGGATGGGAACGCTGTAAATCTCAGGTAAAACTGTGAAATTTGAGTTTTCAGCTGCTGAAAGCAATGCCACAGACCGTGCTGGCTGCTGCACAGTGCCTGTGTGAGTGGAAGCAGCTCGCTGAAGCACCAGCTCATGGGGAACTCCAAGGACACACGAGTGATGCCTGTCGCAGACATCTTTTTATGGAAAATCCTTCCCTTAGGATTTTTTCTTCCTGAGAAGCCGAGAGGCCTCAGGGACAAAATGTAAACAATGGTTATCTGCTGCTGTGGGATGCAACAGGTGGATTTTCGATTGGCCCATCTTGGATGTTTATAATTAATGGCCAATCAAGGCCCAGCTGTCTCAGACACAGCCCGAGGCAGTGGCCTTTTGTTATCATTCTTTCTTTTCTATTCTTAGCTAGCCTTCTGATGAGATCCTTTTCTTCTATTCTTTTAGTATAGTTTTAATGTAATATATATCATTAAATAATAAATCAAGCCTTCTGAAACATGGAGTCAAATTCTCGTCTCTTCCCTCATCCTGAGACCCCTGTGAACACGGTCACTGTCACAGATGACACTTGGATCTCAGCAAGCTCCAGTTCCATCTCTTGCAGACCCCTGTCACCACCGTCACGGATGACACTTGGATCTCAGCAAGCTCCAGTTTCACCTGTTTCTCCCAGCAGTGTGAGGCACAGGCAGCAACCCCTGGGTGCCAGTGCCAATGAACTGAGCACAACGTGGGGTCAGAGAGCAGCTGAAGCTCCTGTGACATCCTCACACATGGGAAACCATCCTGGAAGGGGCAGCTCCTCCCTTTCTAACAATTCTGAGCCTCTGTTCAGGTACTTCTGGCAGAGGGAGCCAGACTCTGATGTAAATTGAAGTGAGGTTTCCCTGAGATCCTATCTAAATTTAATAACCCCAGTGAAAGCTGTTCTGCACCCCACTCCCTCTGTCAGGCATTATTACTGAGCTCAGAGCTCACTGTTTATTATTTTCCCAATTTCTGGCCACAACACAGTCTGTGCCAGCACAGCAGCCTCCCAGCCAGGCTGGCCTGCACAAAATGTGCCTGCCCTTAAAAACAAACAGCTCTGCTAATCCAGGGAGAGCAGCAAGGCACGGGCTGTGCATTTCCAAGGGGGAATGGTGATTGAGCTGCCCAAGGAGCAGCTTTTAGGCTGAGCTCAAGGAAATGGATGTGGCAATAATCCCATGTCACCTATTGAATGGTAATTTCAGAGACATCCTTTGCTGAGTGTTTGAAAGGACAAAATCTGAATTCTAATTTCCAGAGAAGGCAAAGGCATTTATAACAATTGCCTCTGTGCAGCTGCTGGAGCCAGACTCTATGCAGGGGCACAGGACAATGCATCTCGTAAGGAGTCAAAGATAAATGGAATAATCTGAGATCTACAACTCTAATTATGTACATCTCTCTATCCTAAAGGGGTTTATTTGGCTATAGTTGCTTTTAGGGCCATTAAGGAAATGTTGCATTATATCTCTGTTAGTGTGGGGGCATGTGCAAGCTGCACTTATGCCTAAAGCCTATTTTTACATGGAATGAGCCCTAAAATGGAATTCAGATTCAGTTTGTTTCCATTACAGTGCTGTGATCATTACAAGTTATTATTTTTTTTAAATACCAATAATCACATTTCTGCATTAAAAGGGTGTGTAAGAAAGGAATGGAATCCACATTAAAAATGTGAGTTAGGAAATATTTACAAAGGAGGAAGCAAAGAATAAATCTGCTACAAATGCATTATCCCCTTAGCAACACAAATCCCACCCTGAGCCTTCTCTTCAAGTCCTGTGGGCTGCAAACCCAAGATTTCCTCTGCTCCACACTGAGGCTGGGGCTCTCCATCCTGGAGCAAAGGGGTCAGGATTGCTGGGAGGGTGGGAAATGCCAGGGCAGGGAGACCCAGAGCATCACTCAGGGCTGCTGGAGGCAGGGAGGGCTGAAAACATCAAAACTTCTCTGAAGCTGCGGTGGCCAAGCATGGCCAGAGGCACCCAGAGAGCTGCAACCACCTGTGCAGGGTCTGGTGCCAAAGTGGTGTCTAAAGCACTGAAGCCTGACTGCCAAAGTCTGGTGCCAAAGTGATGTCTAAAGCACTAAATCCTCACTACCAAAGTCTGGTGCTAAAGTGATGTCTAAAGCACTGAAGCCTGACTACCAAAGTCTGGTGCCAAAGTGATGTCTAAAGCACTAAATCCTCACTACCAAAGTCTGGTACCAAAGTGGTGTCTAAAGCACTGAGCTGTGGTGGTGCTCACAGGGGTCCCAGGACAAGGGAAGAGATGCGAATCTTGACTCCATGTTCCAGAAGGCTGAGTTATTATTTTATGATATATGTTATATTGAAAGAAAATGATATATTAGAATTATAATAAAAGAAGAGAAGAAAAGATTTAATCAGAAGGCTTGGAAGGAAAAGAAAGGAATGATAAAATTTTGTGACTGACCAGAGAGTCTGACACAGCTGGCTGTGATTGGCCATTAATTAAAAACAACCCCATGAGACCAATCCCAGATGCACCTGTTGCATTCCACAGCAGCAGATAATCAATGTTTACATTTCATTTCTGAGGCCTCTCAGCTTCTCAGGAGGAAAGATCCTAGCAAAAGGATTTTTCATAAAATATGTCTGTGACACTAAAGTCTAAGCACTAAAGTCTGGCACTAAAGTGATGCCTAAAGTACTGAAGTCTAATACCAAAATCCGGCTCTAAAGCACCACTGCTCCTTCTGCAGGCTGAGGTCACAAATGCACACAACCACCTGGGCAGCGCTGCCTCTGTCCTGTGCCTGCACCACACTGGAATTCCTGCACAAGATTCCTGCACAGGGACTCTTCTGAAGACAGCTGTGATTTAGAGCAGCACAGCAGTGTAACAGAAAGGAGATTTATCTTCCAAAACAGCACTTTGCCTCAGCATTCTTAAATTTTCCAGGAGAGCCACTTGCTCCGCCCCACCCTGAACCAAATGTTTTGGTTTGGGAAAAGTCATAGTAAAATTGTAACAGAAGATTTGTGTTATAAATAAAAGTGATCCTGTTGATCAATAGATTTAAATCTTTGCCTTGCTGTCACCAAGAGGCCACAGCCATGGAGTTTTGAGCAGTATCTCACCCATTTGGCTATAAAAGCAGTGTGGTTTGGGCCCACACCATCTGACTGCTCTCACCCTACATCTACACACACCATTTTAATGGCAAAATTCCTATTATGCCAGAGAAAGGAAAAGCCTTTGACTAGAGGCAGAAAGGCAGGCTAAAAGAAGAAGAAGAAGAATATGCAAACTAGACCTAAAGCCATCTACTCAGCAAGTTTCCAGGACAAGTCAGACATTCAGGGCGAGTCACAAACGAGGTTGGTTCCACCAAAGCTGCTCTGGCTGCTCAGGAGATCAGCTGTGCCTGTTTTTGACCAGGAAATCTGAACACAGCCACGGCACAAACAACATTTCGTGTCTGCAGCCCTCTCAGAGCAGGTTACAGCCACAATTACCAAGAACAACAACCAACACAGCTGCTTTGTTCTCCGAATCCTTCTGGTCTCACTTTGTGTTCTCTGAGCTCCTTGGCCCCTCAAAGCAGGAGAGGTAATTGAATTTCAATCATCTCAAGGTCTGACTCAAAACAAGCCATAATGGCACTCATTTCAATATTGCACCCGCTGATTCTCATGCTGGGTGTAGTGCCTGCTCTTTGCTGGAGAAATTTCCATATGCTCCTTGCCCTGAATTCCAAAGAATAGCTCTGTCTAACGAAGCTGAGTATTGAGATTTCCCCCTCCCGAGACTTATGGGTGCAATTTGAAAGGGGGGGAAAGTAACGAGTGAATGGAAAGCACGTCCAGCACTGAGTGGTGATGAACAGCCGCTGCAGTTTGCTTAGCCAGGGCTTGTTCTTCATCCCCAGAGGCACCAGCCACTTTCATTATGAGGTGACAGCTGAGTTTTATTCTCAAGATTGTGCGGATTTCTCACCTGACTGGCTCATGAGTGCATATTCCAGGTCAGAGAGCAGCACAGGCCGGGCTCCCTTTTCCCCCTGGTGGCTGCTCTCCCCTTCCATTCTTTGTGCAGATTTCCATTTTCTCAATTTACTCATTTCTACCTCCAAGAGCAATCCCTGTGCCCGCCCTGCACACCCCAAACCCGTGTCCCTGGGTTGGGGATCACAGATCTCTGCTCCTGGTTCTTCCCTCCCCAAATGCTCCTCACAAGGGGCAGCCACATCTCCCGTTTGCTGCAGTGTGAGGGTGGGTGGACGTGCAGCACTATTAGTGACATTTATCAGTAACAATCTGTGTAACTCACCGGGCAGGGCAGTGCCTGCAGCTCAGAGGTTCAGTTATCAGCTCTGCTGCTGCTCTGCACAGCCACCCTGGGCTTCTGGCTGCCAGCTGGTGTTTGAATTTTCCACGTGCAAATGGGCAAATCTGGCTACTCTGTGCAATCTTTAAATCACATGGATCTTGTGTACCTGGATAAAAGTCTCTACTATTTTTAAATGTGTTTATGGGAGATATTCCATCAGTTCAGTGGAAGAGGATCCATTTCTGAGTCCCTGGCTTTGAAGCATCATCTCCACAGCACTGCTGAGCAACTTCTAGAATTGGAGTCATGGTAAGAATAGACTTGAAATTTCTTCTACCAACCTCCTTTTCTAGGGCTATCAAACCAACACTGCTGCCCTGCACTGCTCTTGCTGAGGAAAATAAATCTGAATTAAGAGCACAGCCCACATCTGCACTGCCAGGTCAGGAGCTCAGAGCACTTGGACAAACACCAGCCCAGCCAGATGGAACATTTAGTTAGCAAGGAGACTGCATTGAAAAGCTGGACCAGAACCCAAATCACCAGGGCTGATAGGATCATCCTCAGGCACTGCTGCTGCATTTGGCTGTGTCAGGTCCTGTCAGCACTGGCTTCTGAAATCCAGGGTCCCAAAAGGGAAGAGTGCATTGAATCCTCTCCAGAAATTTTGCTGCACTGATTAAAATCTCTGCAAGCTTCCCCCACAGCTCACACTGAGAACATCTATGCCTTTGAAATCATCTTCATCTAGGAAGGGCCATTGTTTAGGTAATTTGAGCAGTAAAATCAGACTCTATGTTACACTTGCAATGCCACTTGTGAGACTGAAGACCATCTCTACATCCTACAGGCCCAGGATCCAGTGTAAGAATGCAAAACCTCTCAAACCTGAGCATTTCCAAGTAGATCTTTTACTTTGTCAGGTAAGAGTATGGGTTTCCCATCACACTGGGAATATTTATTTATTCATTCCTCAGAATCTTCCTTTTGTGACCCTACCACGTGTAAATTTTATTTTTCCTCCTCAAGTGTACCTTGGAAACCAAGGGACAATTATCAGGAAAAAAAGAAATAATTTTATAAAATAACGGAACAGCTTCCAAAATCCCTCCAGCTGGACTGGAATTGAGGGCAAGCCCTGAGGGCCATCCTGTGGTTAAAGGGTGAAGGATGAGGTGAATGACCCTGCAGGAAAAGGGTTTGGCATCCTGAGTCATCAACCGGGCAAGTGGAAGCTCAGCAAATGTTCCCACAGATTTTTACTGGCACCCATGTGATAAATTCATGGACGTGCAACGATTTTAATGCAATGTCTTAAACTTTTCACAATTCCTTCAATTCTCCTTACAAAGAAACAGCACCCAGGCAGGGGCGAGTTAATGAAGGAATCCCAGCTGTACATGAAATATTGGTGTGCTGTCTGGTGGGTAACAAAGCTGAGTTTTCCCACCAGCTTTTCAGCTTTTCACAAACCCACGCTCTCAGTTAATGACAGAGGCACTGGGCACTTCCCTGCTGAACAAACAGAACTCGAATTTGCAGGTGGCTGGGAATATTTCCTCTCCTTGCTCCATTTTCCCCTGAACAAAACCAAACCCAACCCTGGGCTCCTTTAATCCATCTGAGCTGCTCGTTGGCCAAGGAGCAGCTCTGCTCTCATCTGTGGGGGCAGCTGCTCGCCCACCCCTCTGTCTGCAGCACACATAAATACAGAATTTCTCATTTTTTCCACTGTTCTTGGCCTACTTAATCAAAATCCACCCTTGCTGCCAACTGCCAGCACACTCAGGGTTTGTGGATGGTGTAGTTCAACACACACTAATGCTGTGTGCTGTCTCAAAATAATTCAACTTTCCTCTCGACCAAAATTGAGATTTTGTGTGTGTGTGTGAGGAGCACACGTGCTAATGTTCAGCTTTAGCTGAGTTTTGTAACAGTCTGGCAGTTTCAGCTGGGGGTTGAGCATTTGTGTTTTGTGTGAAGGCGTCAGAGAATGAATCTATTGAATTTTGCCTGATGTTATCCTGAGATTCAGAAAACTCCAGCAGCATCTCACATTCTGCAGCCCTGGTTTTTCACAGAGGTGGGGAGTGTAAACAGCAATGCCATGGGAAAGGTATAAATGCAGGATTGTCAGGGATTGTCAGGATGCCTTTTACTGGGAAAAAATCCTCATAATCCAAGTCCACCCGACCTCAGATGTGAAAACTGCTGCATGCAAACAACTTAAAATATATATATTTAACTAGAAGTGTCATAAAAGGGAAAAAAGAAAAAGAAAAATTAAACAGAAAGAAATCTTCTAAACAAGACAAGAAAACTCATTCCCCCCTTTGTGACTGACAGCAATCCTCTCCGATTTATATGCAGAATTTCAGAGGTAAAACCTCTTTGGTGCATTTTTGTGAGCAAATCCTTGGTCACCATGGGGCCACAAAAAGCTGGAGGTGGGGGAAGGCCTTAAATTCATTTACAGCACCGGGAATGTCATTAAATGGCCCCAGCAGAGGGAAAATCAGGATCAGGTTTGGTCAGGAAGACAGAAGTGATCCCTTCCCAACAAAGCCTGGCTTTGGGAGAGACCCAGCTGGGAGGTTAAGAAAGGAATCTTGTTGGGATTGGGTTTAATAACACCAAGCAGAGATTAAAGCGGTTCCTGTGAGCTTGGAAGAGGAGGCAGAACCTCAAAGCAACAGCAAGAGCCACGAAAGTCAGGTGGGAACAGAGCTTAGAGATCCCAGGCCAGGAAATTCAGATTTATGGGCAGGAACCCCCAGAGCTCAGCAGGACACAGAGCCCTCTGTGGAGAGCAGGAGATCCCAGGTTTAATAAAGGACTTTCAGCAGAATAATCCCTGCTGGGAGCCAAGGAAAGCTCAGTGGGACTAAAGGAATCCCATGCCAGGGTGTGATGGTGTTTGCAGGGGTCTGAGAATGAGGGAGGAGATGAGGATCTGACTCCATGTTTCAGAAGGCTGATTTATTATTTTATGATATGTATTACATTAAAACTATACTAAAAGAA
>JAWWMS010000048.1:13122761-13137229 GCA_035048045.1 Chlorospingus semifuscus
TAGCTTAAACTGTAATGTACTGACTTTTAGTGATTGGAGAACAGTGACATGAATATGGTAATTACAGTAGTTATGATAGGCTATAGATAATGGTTAAGGTATAGATTGGTTCTACTGTATGAAGATGCTCAGCAGAGAAAAGCATATAATGCAATGTAACCAAAAGAAAAGTACAGAATGTATTGTAACCAAAAGAAAAGTATATAATGCACTGTAACTGGGAGGAGGCTCAGGGGATTTGGGAGCCAGCCCTGCCTTCAGCACCAAGAAATGGATGAACAGCTCCATGTACCAGTCACCTGGATTTTCCCATTGAATCCATCTCGGTGCAGCTGAGATGAAAGTCTGGCTCGGGATGTTTTCCAGCACGTGAATCTCAGGTTTTCAGCAGCTCAGTGTTCCCTCAGCTGGGGCACAGCACTGTTTTCCCAAAGAATCTGGCACTGCCTGGGTTTTCCTCTGAGATGTGAAGCTGCCAGTGCCTCATTCCTTCAGACAGCGTGTTACTACCCATTAGCATTTAGTGCATCTAGTAAGATCAGAGAGCCCCTGAGGACAAAGTGCTCTCAAATCAATCACTCAGGGACTCCCAGCCCTGATCAGCACTGCTCCCTCACTCCCCACAGCTTCTAAGGAGGAGGAAATTCCATCTCCTGCCCCCACAGAGCTGTGGCCTGGCTGCTCAGTGAGCAGAGGGATGGAGCACTGATCCACTGCTCACACCTTGAAGAGGTCTCTGCCAGCTCCTGCTCCAGGCTGGGGGCTCAGGCTGGTCCTGGTGGATCCAGCACAGCCACAGGAAAGGACAGTTCAGAGCAGGAAAATCCTCATGGATGAGGAAAACCCTGTGGGAAACAGCCCTGAGGCCAGCCAGGTGTGAGCTGGGGGGCAGGAGCTGCAGGTGACAGCAGAGTCCCCGTGCCATGGTTTATTCTCATGGTTTGTATCCTCATGGTTTATCTCCTCATGGTTAATATACTCATTGGTTTTATCCTCATGATTTATCCACTCATGGTTTTTATCCTCATGGTTTATATTCTCGTGGTTTACCCCCTTCATGGTTCATATTCACATGGTTTATCCTTGTGGTTTATCCCCTCATGGTTTATCCCTTCATGGTTCACCTCCTCATGGTTCATATTCTCATGGTTTATCCCCTCATAGTTTATCTCCTCATAGTTTATCCTTGTAGTTTATCCTCTCATGGTTTATATTCTCATGGTTTATCCCCTCATGGTTTATCTCCTCATAGTTTATCCTTGTGGTTTATCCCTTCATGGTTCATATTCTCATGGTCTATCCCCTCATGGTTTATCCTTGTGGTTTATCCCCTCATGGTTTATATTCTCATGGTTTATCCCCTCATGGTTCATCTCCTCATGGTTCACCCTCACCCAGCCAATGTCTGTGGCCCAGCAGCGACTCATCTGAGAGCACTGAAGACTCAGTTTGTTCTAACAACCACCAAACCATCTCCAGCTGTTCACCATGTGCCCCAGCAGGCCAGGGAGCCTCTGGGAAGCCCAGCTATGTCACAGTTAGGAACAGATTCAGAGCAGCCCTTGGTACCCAAGGGACTGGAGAGGATGCTACCAGCCCAGCTCATGCGGGACGAGCTGCCTCAAGCAGCATTCCCTCCCTGCCAGCCTGTGCTGGCCATGCCACCCACATTTATAACTGCAAGCAGGCAGGAGAGCATGCCAGGACAAGTTGGAGATTTCTCCTTTTCCTGCTACAACTGCTTCCTAGCCAGCAGACACCGGGAGCAGCACTGAATCCATTCTCACTCCCTGCACCCCATATGTTCCTGAGGATTCCAGCTCAGATGGTGCCAACAGGAGCAGAGTCACACCACTGGCATAGATTCATCCTGTGCTGCCTGTCTGAAATCACTTCTCCAGCTTCAATCAGAAAAAACATTCCCCTAAAAGGCAGGAAATCCTGTTAAAAGTGGTTAATTAACAACAGGGACTCTCCATCATTGATTCATCTTTGATTCATCCTGCAGCTTTCGAGGTGGCAAAGATTCTCCTGTGCTTCCTTTTAAGAGTAAGCATGTGTATAATATCATTGAAATGTTTCTAATATCATTGAAAGGTTTCTAATTGAAAGGTTTGTAATACCACAGAAATGTTTATAACATCATGGAAATGTTTATAATATCATGGAAATGTTCCTAATATCACTGAAATGTTTCTAATATCATGGAAATGTTCGCAATATCACTGAAATATTTATAATATCATGAAAATGTTTATAATATCATGGAAATGTTGATAATATCACTGAAACATTTATAATACCATTTCATGCGCACACACAGGCCTCTGCTTGAAGAAAGTGCTGTATAAATGAATAAATAAATAAATAGCTACAGAAATCAAAAGCACAGGACTTCTGTGTACACAGAGTTAATCAAGGTCCCAAATAATTCTTAGAAGCTGCTATTGGATAAAACATAGAATTGAGGGATGTTTTACTCAGTGAGAGTTCCAAAAGGCAGAGGCAGCTGTAGTTCTGCACATCCATCTGGCCTCGATGGAAATGAAGTGTCCAGTTTTTAAAAGATACCCAGTGAATTTTCATCATTTTCTTGTAAAAGATACATGGTGAATATTCCAAGTTTTCTTGTAAAACAGTAAATATTTCCTCAGAAAAATTTCATGAAAGATACATTGGTTTTCTTTTCCCCAAGAAGCTCTGCAAAGCAATTCAGTGAGAATGAAGGCTCTGCCCTAGAAAATAGGGGTGGTGAAGGGGACTTTCATTTACCAGGTTTGCATTTTTGGAAGGAGTTCCTATATGCCATTAACTATATGCCCCATCTGCAAATGAAGTAATGAATAAATTATCATGAATAAACACAAACATCCAAAGTCAGCAACAGCAAGAAAGCAAAAAATAATGAAACTATGAAGGAAACACTGCCTTTTTTACAAAAGGTATTGCTAACACACAAGTTGTCAGGGTGGGAATCAGTCCATCAGAACAGAAAAGTTTAGAAACTTTTAGCAAAATTCTTTCCTACAAACTGGCCTAATGGTAAGCAAGCTTCAAATTCCTCAGCACAAGCTGTTTACACGGGTTCTGCAGGCAGCACAGATTGGCACAATATAGGCAGCAGAGAAGTGTGGAGGCATCCACATGGATTCAGGATCCTAAAGAAATCTTGACAGGCCGCCCAGACACCGATCAGCAGCACTGGAAGCACAGGAGCCAAGCTGCACAGCTCTGACTTACACAACTGGTATTTCCTTCTCCTACAGCCAGCAATCAATAACATTTTAAAGCTCTAAAATTCCCCCCAGAAGTGCTCCATCCACTACAGTTTTCAGCCAGGAATAAATAGGTTGGGGGGACATAATCTGTGGATTTCAGTGCAGATGTGGACACTGCTGGGCACAGGGCTGGTCTGACAGGCTGAATTCAATCCCTGGGAGGATTTGGAGCTGGCTGGATCCAGCAGGGGAGTGAAGCACACAAAAACAACCCCAAAAAAGGATCTTTGTCACAGAACCCTTCCCATCAAAGCCCAGGAGCTGGGGCCAACCAGGCACACAAACACAGGGGTGTTGTTAAACAATGCAAACCCCACCTGGAGCCACCTGGGCTGGATTTGGGCACCTGGATTTGGACTGTGCTGCCTGCCTGCCGGCTGTGCCCAGAGCTGGGAGAGCACCAGGATCCCCTGGATCCATCCTGCTGGTGCTCAGGCAGCCCCTCAGGGCAGGGAGAGCTCCCTGCAGCTGGGACCCCTCTGCTGCTGCTGCAGGTGGGACCAGGGAAAAGCCTGGCAGAACATCTGGAACGGGACACACAGATGTTGGCACCTGCAGTTCTGGTTTCCCAGGAACTGACACACAGCCGTGGGGTTTCTGCTCCCTTTTGGCACAGAAGAGGTGATCCCCCCTCCCAGCAGCTCTGCTTTCTGCTTCACTGTAAATGGGAAGGTGGGTGACATTTATTTGTTAAACATTGCCAGAAATATTTAGCAGAGCAGGGCTCAGTTGAGAAGAGGACATCTAAACAGATTGCTGGTGAGCTAACCCTTGGAGATTCTCCAGGTTTCTCTCTCTTCCTCCCCATTTCTTTTTCCTTTATGGAGAAACTAAATAAACATTTGAAAGGGGACTGGAACAAAACCCCCATAAATAATTCAAAAGAAAATTAATAGGATTCTAGATACACTTTCTGATTATCAGCACGGATGCTACCCTTTATTTTATTTTATTTTTTTACAGCAGCAGCCAGCTGGTACAGTGCACCATGCTAATCAGGGAGTGCCTTTCACATTCCTGAAACACTCCTTGGAAACACATCTCCCTCCATCAAACTGCTTTGAAGTTCAATTTTAATTTAGATGCAAACTATCCCAAAAGTCCTGATAGTCTAAAAAGCCCCTCTGGCAGTTCATAATTATGAGGCAATGGAGCTGTCAGCTTTGATTAGGGGGTGGCTGCAGTCACTCAGGCCATGCAGCACCGCTTAGCCCCTCCTGGTCATTTAAATAATATTTAATTCATTATAATATTATAGTATTATTATAATATTATATAAAAATATATAATATATTATATAATATATTATATTATTATAATATATTAAATGTAGATAAAATATTATAGTAGTTATTTATATTTATTATATATTTCATTTATTATTTATATAATGAGTTCCCACCAAAGTCTGTCATATTTCCCATTCCATCCCTGTCCCTGTGAGCCTCAAACACACAGAGAGCTTTGACTCTCCTCAGGTCACACTGAGAAATAACCCTGAAGGGTTTCATTATGTTTGTGGAGCTCTTTCAGCAGAGTTTGCATCTCCTGGGCAAGCTTCACTGGAGCCACCCTCAATATCAGCCAGGGCACCTCACTCAGGCAGAACAGAGCTGCAGGCAGGGATCAATCTCATCCTTTCCTCTTTCAGACAGCTCAGGAGGACACCAGCCCCCTGATTCCAGCCTAAATACAGAGGACAACTTTAATGAGGCTCAGGGGAATCACCTTGAGCATCAGGAGCAGCCCATGGTGGCAGGAGGAGCTGCCTGGTGGGAATCTGGGCAGCCCTTGGATAAACCCCTTTGGTTCTGCTCTCACTCCTGCTCCTCAGCTCTCAGGGTGGGAGGTGTGAGCATGTGTGGGATCCTGGCTGGAATCATTAATTGAAGGAAATTATAGCAAGAAGTGAGGAAAGAAGGGTTCAGAGCAGCAGCTTTCATTCATTTCTGCCTGCAAAGAGCCAGACAGCAGGAAGGGGAGCCCTGCATGTGTGCAGACACCCAGCTCTGCTGGCTGGGCTTGGAGCTTTCCCTGCATGCCCAAATATTCACCTGCTCATCCTGCCTCAGCCTGGGGGACACGAGGAGCTGCACAGCAAATAAAGTTACATTTAACATTAGCAGGGAATACAGCAATGTTCCTCCTTCCCTGACAGCAGATGGATAGAGCAGAAAATGAATCCTTCAAAAGCTGCTGCTAATGCTGACCTTAAAGTGGCCCAGAAATAATTCCAAAGGTTTCAGCCTGATTGTTTAAATACACTTTCAGCGCTTTCTGCCTGCTGTTAATCAGACATTTATCACTAAAAACTCCTCATCTCTCCAACATTCACCTGCAAACCAATCACTGTAATCAGGCTGGGGGTGTTTTGGCCACTGCTTAAAATGTGGAGCACAGAAATCCCATCTCCACCCTGAATCCTCTCCTCTGCTTGCTGCAGTGCTTGTGTCCTGCCATGAGCACAAGCTGCTTCAGGCACAGGGAAATCTTTTCCTTGTTGTGTTCCTGCAGAGCACCCACCACACTGAGGTTCAGAAAATCCTCCTGCTCTTGTTGCTTTCACTGGTTTTGATATCAAAGTCACAGCATGAAGGAAACGTGCAACTGTGAAGCAGTTTGCATCAGAAGAGGAAAAAAATGGCTTTATTCCTTTTTCTTAACAAATCATGCAAATGTTCTCATTCCCCTCATGGATTGAGAATGCACTCAGTCAAGGGAAAACATCTGTCCAAGCAGTGAGGAGGAGCCAGAGCCACACGCCTGAGTGAGCAGAAAATGCAGAGGGCTGCCTGGGGATTGGCTCTCTGGAGGGGAAAAAGCAAAAGCTCAGCAATCTGTCCATGTGGGACAGAGGGACAGAGGCAGGGATGGGAGGGCATCAGGAGGGCAGCATCTGTGTGAGAATGGAGAGCAGCACAGCCTGGGCAGGACAAACATCTGTGCAGGACAAACACCCCTGTGATGGTGGGAGCACTCCCCAGGGCCAGCACGGGCTCAGGACAGCTGGGAAGGACACACAGACAGACAGACAGGCTGCAATGTTACTATAGGACACGGAATACCACAACACACACATGCACTGCTGCTTTTAAGGTAAAAAAGGGAAGTTCCTTTTTTGACTCTAACATTTATAGATTTCCAAAAGTGACAGTGGATTGCAGGGTGACAGTGCCACCTCTCCAATGACACTGGACAAACCAACAGTCCACCCAATTTTTCTTCTTCCATAAAAGAATGCAAAGCAATGAGTTATTTACAGCAAGTGTGTGAGAAAGCTCCTTACAGGAATGTAAGGAACTTCACCTTGAGAGCAGCGGTGTGCGCTCGTGTTGTTTTGTGTCCTACAGTGACACCACAGCACTGAGATCCCACAGCACAGGACATGCCCAGGGAAATGGGGGCTCTGGGCAGCTGCTGTGGGTGTGCACCAGGGAAAGGATGGACTCATGGAATTGTTTAGGTTGGAAAGCACCTTTGGGATCATCAAATCCAGCTTTCCATGCAGTGTTGTTACCAGTCCTGCTCTCCAGGGCTCACTGGGAGGGCAAATAGGGAAAGCAAAACTCAAAACACAACCAAGAAGTCAAATTAAACCCTTCCAGGACAGGATTTACACCTTGTCCCTAAACCACAGCCCTGGGCACCTCGTTTTAGTTGTGCAGATCCCTTTGGTTCCCACATCACTCTCTGAACTCTGGCTGCTTGTTGCCCAGGCTACCTCCACAAGACAGATGATAGCTCTTGAAATAAGTGGAATAAATCATCCCCTGAAAGTCCCTTTCCATTTACTGAATAGAGGGACTCCAGTTTATTTAGACCAGAAATCTATTTTTCATATGTCCACAGTTACGTGACATGAGCCTCAGCATTTCTTCTACCCTTTTTCTGAAATCTGTCAGCAAACTGGGAAAAACATCTAAAAACATCTGCAGGGACACTGAAGACATCACCCATTCCTGTTTCACATGTAACTGTACCAACAGCAGCTCTCTAAGAATATAAACAGATTTTTAAAAGGCAGAGGGTTGATTTTTAATTATTATTATTTATTTGTGCTCTAGCTTTCAGCACTAACTTTTTATTTTTCCCATCAGAAATTAAAGGTTCCTGTGAAGCACAGCTCCAAAGGGAGCTCTGTACAATATCAAAGGCAATCCTACAAAGCTAGGTTTTTATTTGGCTGGTTTTGAAATAAACAAAGGCAGAGAATTTTCATCTACATTCCAATGGTCTCAATTCTGTGAAGTTTGACAGAAGCAGTCCTGAAACACTCTTATCACTCAAGGTCCATTTCTATATTGGGCAGATGAAAAAAGTCTGCAGCTTCAGAGAGCTGACTGCACTTCTAAATGCCTGAAAACACAGATTTGACAGAATTGAAGCTCTTCACAAACAGATATTGATCTCTCCAAGAGTGGAGATAAAAATCTGTTGAATAAGGTTGAAACATTTGTTTGTCTTGAAGCATGAACCAAATGTTTTAGGTAGCTCTGATTTTTGGATGATATGCTGAATGATACTTGTCAAAAAGATACAGCTGGAATATGTCAGAAAAATCAAAATCAAGTATTTCAGCAAAGTTAATTATAAGATCTCTGAGACTTCAAAGAAATTCCAGCTTGGGTTTTTTTTTTTCCTCTGCATTTGGAAGAAACCCAGAGTAAGAGATGGCACATCCTCAGGAGCTGCAATCCCCCTCCAGGACACCCAAACCAGCAGTAAATGCTGTTATCTGCCAGCCCTACAAGGGTCATGTCTTGGAGGAGCAGCAGAGTGAAGGCATTACAACATTCTACAACATTTCAGGGGATTGTTTCTTGTCTCACTCATCTCATTTGCCATGCAATTGCATTGTGAGTGTGAGTAAGACACAGAACAAGGAATCCATTTAGCCACGGTGTTGATGTGAAGGTGTCTAAGCTTGAGTCACTCCGATTTCCAGGGAATTATTTGTTATTTCACTCCTGAAAACTATGATAATATCACACAAGCTGTTCTTAATGCTCCTTTTCCACATTAAATCCACCTCTCCTCAGGAGGGCTTGGCCACCAGGTGCTATTTTGATTTAACATGTGCACAGGAGAGATGAAAATGAGCGCAGTGCATTATCTCTGCACGCGTTTGTGCCTGACAAAACCTATTAATTGCACATGGAAATCAATGCAGAGCCGTGTAGCTTTCAACCAAGCTACAGAATTAAATACAGGCCCTATCAAAGCTGGTAATCCCTCATTGGATCAAACACATGGGCAAGGTCACCCACAAGAAGCAGCCTGTGAAATGTATCAGAGTAAATCACCCACATGGCTGTGGGCACTGTACTGTACATCCTGGCATTAAATATACCCACAATGGATATTATCAGAAAAAATAAACATTTTCCCTTAGGAATGGGCAGCCTTGAGGAAGGAGGGAAGGAGCCCCACGTGGGACTCATGGAATTAAAGCTCAGTTCTTGGCTTAGTCTTATAATTTGTGCCAATAACCTCACATTTGCGTGCTTTGGTTCTGCACCTGGAGCTAACCCTGAACCTCAGTCTTTGCCTCCCATATGGAGCCCCTCAGCCTGGAGAGTTCCAAGCTCTGAGTGTCAGGGACTGATGGCATGTCACCAGGAGCAGTCAGGATGACAGTGAGTGACACCCAGGGAAGTTTTGGAGTGGGGATTGCCCATTACAGAAAACAGCAGTTTGCTCCAGCTGAGCATCCTCTGTCCATCTCAGCGTGCAGCAGCTCAGGCAGCACTGATGGACACGAAGGGGTCACTGCCTGCTCCCTGCTCCTCTCCTCACTCAGTGTTCTCTCCTCTCTGCTCCTTCCTGCAGCTTCCTCCCTCCCTCTGCTTGGGAGCCCCTCCTGATGCCCTGTGCAGGCTGCCCTGGAGCGGAGGCTGGGCAGAGTTACAGAATAAAGCAGGGATTTATTAAAAGGAACTCCTCAGTGGATCCACCTGGGGCAGCACCAGAGCCCAGCCAGGGCTGCACCCAAGATGAACCAAAATGGTCACGAAATGTCCCACTGATCACAGGGTCTCTCACTTTGATCAGCTCTGCTCCATTTGCATATTGGAGTTCATTGTCCAATTATTCATAATTAATTCATAAGCTTTACCCCATGCAGTCCCATCCTTGTTTTTCTCTCTCCAGCCCACGGTGTTTGTGCTCTTGGCCTGAGATTTGGATCATTTGTGCCCATCTGGAGCAGGAATTGTTTTGTCTCCCTGCCCTGTGCACAGAGCTCACCATCCCCTCATATGAAGCTCAGAACTACACACTAAAGCAGCACAGAATCTCAAAAATAGAAAAGCTCAAACCTGAGGGATCACATCACCTTCCTACCTGGAGCCCAAAGCCTGGAAGCCCCCAGTGCCCCCAGCCCAGAGTGAAAACACACGTGTGTGCTCATCAGCACCTGCTGCTCCTCCTCCTCACCCTTCCTCCATCCTGCCTCTGCATTTGGAAGGGTTTTGGGTCAGGGATTGGGGTTTGCTGTCTGGGCTGAGGGCAATAAGGAGCTGTTTGCTGATCCTCAGTCATTCCCACAGGAATGCCACATTAGAGCTCATCAGTAGCTGATTATCAAGTCCACACCACACTTAAAACAATGCCCAAATGCATCACTTTTAAAACAATGCACAGCTATCCCTTCAGTAATTCTGCCTGCTGCATCCTCAAGTGTTCCTGTGATTTATGAGCCCAGTGTGTTATTAAAATAATGAATTATGTGTTGGTACATTGCATTTAACGCAGCATACACAGGGGCAAGTACATCTGCTACCTATTAATCAAATATTCACTAACAAAGCTTGATTAACAGCATTTTACATATTTACAGCAAGAGTGAAAAGCATAATAGAGCTGCACTGAAGATAAATGGCAATAAATTATTAAAATGCATTTATCTGTGCACTGATTAGTGCGTGGGATAGACGGAACTGCAGGTATGGTTTTGTTCATCACACAGTACCAGTTTTCCATTGAAGCAGACATTTATTTAACACCTTATTTTCAACTTTTCTGGGGGAAAGAAAGCCCCCCAAAAGCCCTACAGAGCTGTGCATGCTGCCAATCCAGAGCCTCTTAAATGGGTATTTCACAATTTCTCTCTGCTAGGAGCTGAAATTACAACATCATATTTATGTTTCCTGTGTGGAGAAAAGGCCAGGAGCATTTTCCTGTCACTGGAGCTCAGCTGATTTGCACAGAGCTAAGCCTGGTTCTCCTGCCCAGGCCCAGCTCCCAGCCCTGACAATGCATTAAAGGTGAGGAGTCCATGGAGCCCTGGAAACCCTGCTGAAATCAGTCAGAAACCCTGCTGAAATCAATCAGTCAGAAACCCTGCTGAAATCAGTCAGAAATCAGTCAGAAATCCTGCTGAAATCAGTCAGAAACCCTGCTGAAATCAGTCAGAAATCTTGCTGAAATCAATCAGTCAGAAACCCTGCTGAAATCAGCCAGAAATCCTGCTGAAATCCTGCTGAAATCAGTCAGAAATCCTGCTGAAATCAGTCAGAAATCCTGCTGAAATCAGTCAGACACCCCTGGAAACCCTGCTGAAATCAGCCAGAAATCCTGCTGAAATCAGTCAGAAATCAGTCAGAAACCCTGCTGAAATCAGTCAGAAACCCCTGGAAACCCTGCTGAAATCAGTCAGAAATCCTGCTGAAATCAGAAATCCCAGGGCTCCCAAGCTGCAGGATTGTTTTCCCCTGTTAATTATTGGCAGCTCCTTTAACCAGACTTCAGAGAAAATCCCTAAATTGCCTTTTTATTGATTTTTGACATAACAGCATCCCAGAAAGCAAAGCTGGACTATAAATGAGAGCTCAGACATGCAGTGCACATAGTGTGGAGCAGGGGAGGGAAATGTAGTATGTTAATAAAGCCAGCTAAAGAATACAAACCAGAAAGTAAATAAACAGATGCAGGAATTACAGGAGCTCGAATTTGAGTTCAGGGAGAAGAAATTAAGGTTTGCATTATGAAAAAATTACAGTACAAGGAAAAATATTATGGGAAAAATATTTTCAGCTGGTGTAAATCAACACTGACTCTTCATTTACTCCAGCTGAGAATCTGGTCTGTGCATCCTCAGGTTGGTACAGAGAAAAACAACCCAATTTTTCTCTGTGGAAAATAATCCCATGTGAAAAAACAACCCAACTTCTTGCTGATCATTTATCTGAGAGCTCACCTGTAAACCATTCTGCTGAGAGTAAATCGCTTATCAATCTTTTCCATGAAACAAAGGCAGGGAGAGTCCTGCCTTTAATCTGCTCTGAGTGGCACTGTGTGGCCAAGAAAGCCATTTATAAATACTGCAATTAAAATGACCTTCAAAGTCTTGCAGTGGAGTCTAAAGAAGGCCAAACTTGAGAAATTTAAACAAAGAAGAGCAAATAAAATATAAACTGCTTGTTTCTTACAGGTATTTCAGAGCCTGAGCTCAGTTCCAAGGGACAGGGCATGGGTGTGGGTGACAAGGGGGGCACTGGGGGTTTCCCAGTGGTTAAAAACCTTTTCCTGTATTTCCCTGGGATGAGTTGGGTGTGGAACAAAAGCCTCGTGGCTTTGATCAGCTCATCCCTGGGGCAGCCCTGTGCTCAGGGTGCGCAGCCTCATTTGACCAAGGGAGAGGGGCCCTGAAATGAGAGCTGGGCACTGCTTGGGGCCAGGGGGACACAACTGACCCTTCCTCAGGGCTGAGAGCCCCCAACAAGTGCTTGGCATGAAGAAAAGTTCCCTTTGCTTTTCCCTGCCTGGCAAGGTCCTGGCAGCTTGGGCACCTCAGCTCCAGGGATGGCTCCAGGATGCCTGAGCCACACACCTGAGCAGGTGCCCCATGCCCTGAGACCCTTCCTGAGTGCCCTGGATGTGCCAGAGAGGGGAGCAGAGCTGCACACACAGCCCTGGGCTGGGTAAAGCCACCCACCCTCTTTGCCAGGTGGGTTCAGCAGCACCTTTTGCCACTTCCTGCAATAATATTTCTGTAACAGCCCAGTTCAGCTGAGGGCTGCAGCACAGCAGCCGTTCTGCAGTGACTGTCAGGCTCTGAGAGTGCCTGCCTGTGATCTGCACACAGAATTACCGTGCCCATCCCTTCCTGCCTGTGATCTGCACACAGAGTTACCGTGCCCATCCCTTCCTGCCTGTGATCTGCACACAGAATCACTGTGCCCATCCCTTCCTGCCTGTGATCTGCACACAGAATTACCGTGCCCATCCCTTCCAACCTCCTCACAGGTAACTCAGCCTTGTCAGGAGCCCAGCACTGAATTCATCTCGGAGCAGCTCGGTGGGAATCCAGTGAAGTTTGTGTTAGAGATGGATTTGGTCCACTGTCTCTTGATTGCTGATATATTGGGATCAAAGCTTTGCCAGGGACCCCACTGAGTATGAAATGGTTGCATTTGTCAGTGTTCAGGCATCCAGCAAAACACTCCCCATGCTTCCTCCGCTCCAGAAAGAAACAAAACACGCTCAATAATGGAAACCTGCACCGAACAGAAGGAGCTGCAAATGCAGAAAATGGGCCTTGATCACCACCTGAAATGAGTGAAAATCTGACAGAACATTTCTGAACTGATTGCTTTGCTGATAATAGGTTTTTTTATTGTGTTTTCCTTGCATGTAGCTAGACTGGGACACTCTAAACCCATTTTTTAGCCTTCCAGGTAAATATAAAAATAATCAGGATCATTTCCAGGGGGACCCCAACCATGCAGGGAACAGAGGGCTATGCTGGCTTGGCAGTAATTAATTTCCCAAGGCCAGGTTCCCTCTCCTGTGAGTAGCACAGCACCAGTGCTGTCAGTGTTTTCTGAGCACCTGGACACCCCCAAGACTCCTGTGCTCAGAACTAAACTGCAGCACTTCCCCTGAATTCCAGTCACACCAGTGCCTTTCACCTTGCTCAGTGCTGGAAAAGGTTACATGAGGTTTTTTTCCTGTAACAGCGCTCTCAAAGCAAGCAAAAGGGCCAGAGGAGGTCAAGAACACACTTGTGTTTCCTTGCCTACACCAACAGAACCTTCTGGGGAGCTGTAGAACATTCACCCCCGGCTCCAGCACCCACAGCTCCTCAAACCCACGCCAGCAATGCTGGCTCAGGAGATGTGGGTTAAAACGACACCTAAATGGGGATTGCTTTGGCTTTTCACTCTGCAGAGCAGCGTTTAACACAGCAGCTACAAGGCCCCTGACTCTCAACATTCCCACCAGCAGACGAGTGGTGAAATTGTAATTTCTCCTTTCAAACAGAGAATTTTCTTTCTGGATTCCTTTGAAGAAAAAGAACTTTTTAACCATATGTCTGCTCTGTGTATGCATTGGAGCTGGAAGCGTGTGGTAGCTCACACGAGGAGGAGACATATGTTAAAAGCTGTTCTCTTTCCTCTGTTCCAGAAAATAAAAAGAAATAGCAGTTGCTGCAGCAGACACTGGAGTCAGAGAAACGCCTCACGCTGATGGCAGCAGGGATAACTCAGAGCTGGGCTGCTCCTCACAGGGATCATTTAAAGCTTCTCCCAAATGAGCTGGGCTGGCTGGGGCTGTGCAGGGTCCTGGGATCTCACAGCCCATGGAGCAGGGAAGGGGATGCAGCAGAAACAAACAGCGTGAAACGGGGGAAACAACCCATGTCAACATCATTATAAAACTCATATCAACGATTTAAACAACTTAAAAACATCCATAAATCCCCACAGCGCTGCAGATTAAACAAAAACTACAGGCTGAAAAGGAAATAAAGTCATTAAAGGATGTTTTGAGTGAGCCTGCCAGTGGTGGTGACATGACTGTAATTTCCCAGACAGTCACATTTGCTCCTGTGCTGAGCAGCACACACGCTGCAGCTCCAGGAATAGCTCCTGCCCTGGATTGGTGCCTGCACGTTATTTTGGGAACCCACCTATGTGAGTGCAGGCTCCAGGGTAATTGCACAGCCTGGGGAAGGACTGGCAATCCTGTATTGCACTTCCAGGCTGGCCCAGCCCTGCCCCACGCCAGGGATGCCAGGGACCACAGGGTCCATGCTACTGTGAAATACACAGCCTGGAAATGGATTAGTAATCCTGGATTGCACTTCCAGGCTGGCCCAGCCCTGCCCCATGCCAGGGATGCCAGGGACCACAGGGTCCATGCTACTGTGAAATACACAGCCTGGAAATGGATTAGTAATCCTGGATT
>JAWWMS010000048.1:13137329-13148427 GCA_035048045.1 Chlorospingus semifuscus
AATCCAAAAAACCAAACCAAACCACAAAAAAACCCCAAAAAAACCAAAAACAAAAAAAAACCAACAAAAAAATCCAAAAAACCAAACCAAACCAAAATGCAAAAAAAAAACCCAAAAAACAAACAATAAAAACCCACAAAAAAAAAAAAAACCAAACAAAAAAACCCCACCAAAACCCAAACTTCTCATTGCCAAAAAAAGAGAATTAAGCATTAACCTCAGTTTGCTTTCAGGTACAGCCTTGTCACCACTGCACCGTAATCTTCTTGTGAAATGTTCCAATCCTCCAGAAGAACACTCCTTTTCCCACAAAACAACTATCATTTTTCAATCTTAAAAATCAGAACAGAGAGAATTTCGATTTGCCGCGTGGCTCTGAAAAGTTAAACACTATCCTTTCACTTTTTCAAACTTTAATAATGGACAGAAATCCCAAACAAACGTGAAAAAGCCCCAGAGGGCAGGTGTACATTTTGGGAATTCCCTCAGAAAAGCAGATTGGTTCTGTGGTCAGGCAGCTCTGAGCACCTGCATTCATCTTGCTTTTACTCAAAATTGAGCATTTGTCGAGGGCCAAGGCACACGGTGACCCCTGGAACAGCCCCCATCACTCCTGCTTGGCAATGCTCGACTGCCAAGTCCTGCAGGTAATTTTTTTAATCTTCCAGCTCCTGAAATATTTAATCTAAGGTATAACTTTTCCATTAATGGAATCAAAGGGGTTGGGTGGGAATATTCTGGAGACTTTTTATCATTAGGCCATTTAAAGAAAACAGTGAGAGGAAAATCAAAACTCTGCGATGTCTGGAGGGGAAAAGTAAGTGAGGAATAATTCAGAGAGAAGATGAGATGAAGGGAAGGGAAAATAAAGGCAGTAATGTAAATTTTATTCTGGTTTGCATTCACAGCTCCTAAGTACTTTCTCCCACTTGTGCCCCAAATTATATTGTCTGTGCCCTTAAAAAGCAAATTAACATTTACAGACTTCTCTTCTCTGGATGTAATAATTTATATCCCTTTCATAGCTGGCTCTGTCAGTTAAACAACACAAAACAGCAACAAACTCTGCCATGCACAGCTCCCTGTGCCCATCCTGAGTCCCCATCAGCCACCTTGAACAGAGGCTTCTGACACCAGGAGGCATCAAACAGCTCCAAGTGGCTGGGAAATGGGAGGCCAGAATAATGGAGGAGGTTTTTTCTGGCGTATTTTGTTAAAAATTAAAATCCTAAAGATGAAAACCACCCCAGTTTTTCTGGCTGGTGGCTCTGCAGAGCTGAGCAGGGCAGGGATGGGAAAGTGGGACTGTCACATCCTCACAGCAAACTCCACACACCCAGCCAGGGCTGAAGGAGGTCTGTATTGGAGCATGGTGAAATATCTATTCTTTGAGAATAACGAGGGAGAGCCCAGGATTTAACTGTGATTTGTCATTTGGGCCCTTAGCTGCTCCTGCTGCTGCTTTCAGGGCCATCACAAAGAGCCAAGAACATTTACAGAAGTGTTGCCCTGGCCAGCTCTGGTGAGATCTGGAGTCCTCTCTGGGCTGGAGGATTATTTTTATAGTAATCTATAAACTACAGGTGATTCACAGAAATATCCAACAGAAAAAAAAAGGGTATCCAAACAAATGACCTTGGTATTTCTCTTTGGAGTCAGTAGTCAAAGTGATTTCAGCTCTCAATGATTTTAGATTTTTTTTCTCAGGGAGACCAGGGTGTAAATGAACCCACACTGCTGAAGGATGGAACTGAGGGATTTAGTTATTTTCCTTATAGGTTAGAAAAATGATTCCTTCCCTGCTAATGGTTTTAACACATCTTGGTTTTTACAGAATTGCAGTAACAGAGTAGGAAAAGCTGGGTGGCACTGTAAATATTATTATTGTCTAATATGCTTTCAGTGAAACAGTGACATATACATCAATGTAAACACAATAATCTATAACATATGTCAGGTGTCTGTGTGCTAGAATTTAGCACAGCACACTTAAGGGAAAGAACTGCAGCGCTGAGAGGTGAGAGCACACAGGGGATGATTCTGTGGAAGATTTTCTTCATTAATAAGTTGGTTCCTCCCTTCCTACCAGGTGACTTCATTTATTGTAACTTGTCAGAAATCTCGTTTATTGCCTTGGTTGGGTTTCTAAACTGCTCTGTTTCACTGTGTTTGTTAAAACCAACAGCAAAGAGTTCTGCCATGTCCAAATATAGCCTTAATAACCCTTATTTTCACCAAACAGGCACTGGAAGACTCAAATCATTCATGTTTCTATAGGGCTTCAATACCACCAAGCACAGCCGAGCAGAGAGTGCAATAATCAAAGAAATTGTTGTGTGCTCCCATTGCAGAATAGGCTGAAATAAGAGACTCACACAGGGGTCTCCACAAAGGCTAATTTTGGGCCCAGGAGCTGCTCTTTGTGAGCACTTTCTGTAATCAGAGAGAGAGGCACCTCCAGAGGCAATTCAAGCAGCAGCTGATTGGAGTGCTCTGAATTGCTCTCCTAAAGCCCATCTCTCCCTGAGGCTCCAGCCCTGGAGTGCTGGGTTTGGGTTAAATTATCTAATTAGGAAATGACACTTAAATTATTTTTACTTTTAACTAATTACTCAAGTCCACAATGCAGACTTATTTCTCTAATTACAAAAACCTACTTAAATTTATGAAGAAGAAGGTGAAGAATAAGGACTAGCTACTGCTCTAAAACTTTAATTTTAGTTCTCTATTACTATTTTCTAAAACTTTAAACTCTAAGTTTTCTACTTTGTGACATTATACACTTCTAATCAACTACACATTGGTCATCTCAGCGTTGTCAATTAACTTTGGAAGTTTTCTCTATGGCGTCAGGTTAAATGTGGTGGGTTTTGGGGAGTTAGAGTTTGTCAGCACAGAAAGTTTCAAAGTTTTAGTGTCTAGAACTCTGACACAGGGAGGTTCCTGCAGCAGTGCCACAGAGGGCACAGGAGGGTGAATCACCTGTGTGCCTAAATCACCTGGGATGGTGAATCCCAGAATCCCAGGAGAGTGAATCACCTGTGTGCCTAAATCACCTGGGATGGTGAATCACCTGTGTGCCTGAATCACCTGGGATGGTGAATCCTGGAATCCCAGGAGGGTGAATCCCCAGGGACCTGGTCCTGCTTGCCTTTGCCCTCTCTGTGCCCAGCAGGGTCCCCTGGGCTGCCCCAGAGCCAGAGCAGGCTGTGAGGGAAGCAGCGAGTTAGATAATTTAACCCTAACCCAGTGCTGGGGATGCTGCAGGCAGGTGCAGAGCTGATCTGGGGCAGGTGGCAGTGAAAGTGGGACATGTTACACACCACACTGTGTGAGCTGATCCCTCTGCTTTGAACAGCGGCCTCCCTGACAACTCTGAACAAACTTTGTTCATTGTTGAGGCACAAAACAGAATAAATACATATTCAAACCAGTAATGAGCTCATAGGCAAGATTCCTGAGGAGACAGCCCTTGTTTTGTGCTGTGACAGCAATGGGGCTGCTGCATCTTGTGTGCAAGGGCTGTTCCCTGAGCATTGTCCTGCACAACCAGCCCAGGCAGCAGGTCACACTCATCCTCATGGAAAGCAGTTGGAATAATGGGATTTCCAGCCCTGAACCCAGACACAGCCACCCTCCAGCCAGCCAGGCAGCCTCTGCCACTGTTCCAGTTTGTTATTTGTGAGTGGAGTGCAGCAAACATCCACACCTTCCCCTGGACGCACACTTCCCACAGATTATCCCACAAGTTATCCCACACCACCTGCAGGACAGGAACTGAGGGCCAGGGTGAGCTCAGGGATCCTCCAGGTCTTTTCCAACCAAAGGATTCTATGAAGAGAAAGGAGCAGAAGCTTTTCCCTGTCACTGCCTGTCTCTGGATGCCACAAAAGGAGCTGCAAGGAGCTGGTAATGCCTTGGCACAGCCTCCTCCTCTTCCCACAAACCCTCCTTAAATGAGAAATATCCTGAGGTATTTCTCATTTACTTGGGGCTGGGGCCAGCAGCACTAAGGGAAACAGAGGCTGAGTTACTCACAGCACTCTCAGAAGAGCCAGGAGCAGACAGGAGGGAAAGGAAATCAATTTGTGTGGCTGCTCTTCTCCATCCACTGTAAACGTGCTGGGGAGGGACAGGATCCATCCCTGCTGGTGACAATTGCATCAAAGTGTTGGTGAAGGGGGATTCTGAAAGGAAAACGTGTTCCTGCACTGGTGGGTAAGCACTGTGAGTGGGATACAGGACAAATTCTGGAACAGGAGAGAGCAGAGCAGCCCTGAGGAGCAGCAGGAGCCAGAATTGTCCCTTACAGTGCAGGGCAGCCCTTGGAGTACTGGGACACTGCAGTGGCCAGGCTCACAGGCACAGAAAGCACTCCCAGAACTGTTCTCCATTCACGTGACTGCTTCCTTTCAGCAGCATTAACAGCTTCAGAAATAATGTGCAACAAAGGCTTCCAGTGAGCCTGAGCAGTGAGATAAAGCAGCAAGGACAAGACAAATGAGGGGAGCTCCTTGAAGGACCACAGTGATTTCAGCTTTCAGTGATTTTAGATTTTTTCTCAGGGAGACCTGGGTGTAAATGAACCCACGCTGCTGAAGGATGGAACTGATGCATTTAGTTATGTTCCTTAGTTAATGGTGAGACAAGGCAGGTTTCATTTGGCTAATTAAGCTCAAGCATAGCAGAGAAAGATCAGAAAATCTATTTTGTGCCACGTTCAGAGGAGACAATGACCAGTCAGACAATTCACAGCCCCATCACAGGCAGCGTGAGCAGCTCCCTGTGTCTCCTTGGTCACCTCTGCCAGTGATGGTGCGGCTCAGGCCACCCCTGCCCAATCTCCTGTCCCTGCAGGTGCCAGGCTCTGCTCACCTGTGGCACTGAGCAGAACCTCACTGGCAGCTCCCCAACACCTCCCTGCCCCTGATTCTGCCACAGAGCTGCTGCTTCTGCAAGCCAAGCAAACCCCAAAGCCCACAAAGCCATTTCCAGCCTGCAGAGGCCAGGGGGAGCCCCCAGGACAGAGCCCTGCAAGGAGGAGCAGCCAGGCTGCTCTGCCAAGGAGAAGGCAGCAGCTGCATCCCCGCTGCTGTCATGGGAGTTTCTCCCCATTCTGAACTAGTCCAAACAAAAATAAATTTTCAGCAGCTCTACATAGTCGCAATAATCAATATTTAAAGGGTTGTGGAACACTGTAACAAAGGGGTTTGATTTCAGTCCCTGACAAGCAGAGAGGTAACTTGATTTAACAAGGGAATGCAGCAGCAACCACGCTTCTGAGCCATTATGGCTAATTCTAAAGACCCCATAGTGATAAAAGAACAATAATGACTGAGGACTAATAAAAACAAAATCAGTGAGGGTTTAATCATCAGCAGAAGGACATGAATTGAGTGTTAGAAAACATCTCCTGTTTAGAGAGTTAAGCTGCTATGCACACTGAAGCATAATTTGCTGTCACTCTTTTATTGTCATGCAATATATATTGTAGAGTAATCATTTTAATCTGCATGCAGATTATTAATTAGGGAAATAATAATTTAGCCCAGAGTGAAAGCACAGGCAGGCTGAGGAAGCAGCTGGTTATTTCCCCAACCTTTTCCATTTCAAAAGCTGCTCCATAATGACCCAGCTGCTGTTTGGGGACAATTTTTATGTTAACTTTGCTGTAAAAAACCTGTATTATATGTAAGGCTGCCTTATGAATATGCCCTCACAAAGACTTTTCTATCCTTTGTGCCAGGCTAATAAGCTACACCTCACCATTGGTTTCAGGGCACATCTACTGCTGAAAAGTGCCTTTCTCTCACCAAACTCCCTGCCAGGTCAGGCCTCAGGGGAACAGGGTGTGCCAGAGCCTGCTGGCAAGAAATCAGCACAGAAAGGTGCTCTAGGATACTGATAAACAGTAAAACTGATATCTAGTAAAACTGATAACAAAATATTAATGGAATTTCATGTGCCTCCTTCCACTTGAGCTCAAATTGAGACCAGAGTGCCCCAAACCAAAAGCCATGACCAGAGGCTCCTCTCTGGCCCTGCTCTCCCTCCTTGTGCCACGGTGGCATTGAGGACATGGCACAAAAACTCCATTTTGTGCAGAACCCCAAATACAGGAGCAAGGCAATATTTCCCGGCAGTTCATTGCACAGGAGCAGCCTGTGAGTACAGACAGCACACACAGTGCAGTTTGCAGCACAGCTCCTCTGAAAGATCCCCATTCCAACCCCAGCCAAGTGAATTTCTGTGCTCAGAGGTGACACTGCCCAGCCAAACCCTTCCCTGCCTCTCCAGTGTGCTCCTGGGGCTCCCCCTCTGCAGCAAACCCAAATCCTTCAAAGCAGGACAGACAGCTGTGGGCAGCTACAGGCAGCAAAGTAATTAAGGGATTTGCTGACTTGAGTGAAAGCAAAATGAAATGGAAACCCAGTATGAATATATGTGGGAAAATCAATGCACGATGTGCAGGGGGGCTTAAAAAGGCTTAGAGGAAGGATTCCCAAAGCTTGAGGTGCCTCAGAACGCTTTCATGTTCACCTGGGTCAATAGCAGAACACATTGTGAGAGGGAGAAGAGAGTGATCTCGGAGATTGTTGCTGTATCTCAGCCTGGGATTTCTGAGCAATGGATTTTGCCTCCCAAGCAGGCAGTCTGCTCCTTGCCTGGGAATTGTGCTTAGCAAGGAGATCTCCTTTAATCTGCCTGTTCCAAAGGAGACAAGATTTGTAGAAGGCTCAGGTGAAAAAAACACCCAGTTTGAGGCCTCCCTCCTGCATTGCACATCTCGGGAATGTGTGTACAATGTGCCTTCCCTGCCAGGCTTTTTCCCCTCATCGCAGTGGGCTGAGATGAGGAGGGCTCTGGTGGCTCTGAGAGCTGCACACACACCCACGCTCAGCCAGCACTTTCCTAATTATAGCAGCAGGTCTTTGAATTAGTGCTGGTTAAACTCGGAGCAAACAGCTCGGAGTGAGGTGAGCAGGGATGGAGCTGCACCCTCCTCACACAGCCTGCACAAAGCAGCCACTCTTTGATGGGCTAAAAATAAAAGCTTTCCTTTCCTTAGCAAAGGACTTATTGAGAGACTCCAGAGCTCTGCAGCTTCAGGGCAGAGCAGAGCAATTGAGGGGGAGAAGGACTGGGAGCTGTTAACATCACAGGTTTGGCTTTAATATATATGGAAAAATCAGGTGGGCTCACACCACTGCCTGGAGTGGTTAGTGTCCAGGAAAGCGAGATTCCTTGGGAGTTGCTCTCTTTTTTTTGTTTCCAGAGTAAAGCAAAGATTTTCATAATTGAGTCCCAAAAATCTTATTCACAGGACTGTCATTAATTCAAAGCAGACTCTTTTCTATTGTCTAGGAAATAATATAAAAATAAAAGTAAACCCATGAGAGAGTATGTCTTATTCTTCTCAACCTTCTAATTTATGGAAGTTTGGGGAAGCCAAAGGCTCATTAAACTAATTTACACGTGGGCATTAACCCTGTATTGCCAGAGAATGCCACTGCAGTCTCACATTTGTGTGTGAGCAGTTACCAGCAGCTCTCTTCAAAGAAATGACACACTACACCCTGCCAGAAGAACACTCCAGGATAACACCAGGAATCAGTGGCTCGGGTTCTGTGCAGGCTGTCACTGAATCCTGATCACACAAAAGGGGATGCTTTGCTGTGATCCAGTCCCTCAGGGCTGTCTCTGTGCCAGTCCTGTTCCTTCCAACACACAACTGCATTCCTCACTGCCCCTGGGGCCTTCCAGCTGCTTGCACACCTTTGTGAGAAGCTGTGACACATCCTGAGCTCAGTGATGGTCACTGTCCATGGCTGAGCTCAGTGATGATCACTTTGCATGCCTGAGCTCAGGGATGTTCACTTTTCATGGCTGAATGTGACCGTGTTCACAGGGTTTTTTGGTTGAGGGAAGAGAGGAGGATCTGACTCCATGTTCCAGAAGGCTTGATTTATTATTTTATGATATATATTATATTAAAACTATACTAAAAGAATAGAACAAAGGATTTCATCAGAAGGCTAGCTAAGAATAGAAAAAGAAGGAATGATAACAAAAGCTTGTGTCTCGGACAGAGAGTCTGAGCCAGCTCACTGTGATTGGCCATTAATTAGAAACAACCAACATGGGCCAATCAAAGATCCACCTGTTGCATTCCACAGCAGCAAATAATCAATGTTTACATTTTGTCCCTGAGGCCTCTCAGCTTCTCAGGAGGAAAAATCCTAAAGAAAGGACTTTTCATAAAAGATGTCTGTGACATCCTGGGATGCAGCTGTAACAACCCCCCTGGAGAGGCTGTGGCAGCACAGGGAAGGTTTTATTGGCTTTATTGGCCCTCAGTTATGAGCTCTGGCACAGAGGAGCACCCAGCACTGCAGCAGCTCCCCACTGCTCCCACACCCTGCCACACACGAGTGCAGACCCTGCAACACCTGCAGCCCACTCCTAATTCTCCAAACACTCAGAAATCAACACTGTCAGCTCTTCCTCTGCTGTTTTTCTGGTGGTGACCTGTGTACAATTGATTGAAGCCTCCTGACACCCCAGCTGCTCCCAGGTTCCTTGCTGCAACCTTGAGGGAAGTCCCACAGGTCAGGTCACAGACTGAGAGCTGGTGAACACATCCCCAGAGGGGGAACCTCATCATTAACAGCTCTTTAACCCAACTGAACCCCTGCAGGCTGGATGTGTTCAGAAAGACATGGTTAATTGTGGGAGCAATTAGCCTCTGCAAGGATTCACCAGGTACACGATGGATTCTCTATGCCTGGGAGTGTTTAAATCTCAGTGGAGGTTTTTTGCAAAGATAAGCTCCTGTCTGACCAGGGTGGACAGGCTTCATACAGGAATAGCCAATTTTATGCAAGAGGAGATGAACAGAATGGTCTTTTGAGCTGGAAAATCTCTAAAATCTCTGAAACTATTAAGAGAGAGTGAGACATTTCTAGTGGGTTTGACAGCTAGATGGCAAATCTGTGTTAAATTCCACAGGATCCAAAGAAACTACTCAGCCTCGTTTTCTGATATCCTCCAAGGGGTTTCCCAGTGGGGGATTTTAGCTTTCCATTTTTTAGCTTCAGAATAATTTTCCGAGTTGGAAAACTTCTCAAACTCCCCTCCTCTCACCTCCCCTGCTCCTGCATCCTCTCCTGTGTCTCGGAGCAGGTGCCAAGCTGTGCGTGGGTGCACCCCTGGGAGAGGCAGCAGCAGAGCCAGCCCACACGTGTGAGGAGCACAGCAGTGGGCACCACTGGGAGAAGCCAAACTTTGCACTTTCCCAGCCCAAAATGATCTCAGAGCCTGGGCATCACCCCCTTGCCAACCCCACAGCACAAGGAGGGAGTGGCTGCACCCATTTTGCTTCTCCAGAATAGTTTGGGTTATCAATATTTATTCCCTTTTAACTCTGCTGTGAAGCCCAATCTTCCCAAATCCATCAGGGCATAGCAGCTGTGCTTGGGGCTGCTCATCCCCCTCCAGTAATGGAAGCAGTTGTGAAGCTCAAGGCATGCTGCAGGTGATTAAGAATTAATAATTGCTTCCAGAACCAATTGTTTCAGCCAAGATTGCTGAGTTTGGGATTTTATCTGTGTTTGGAAAAAGATGGCAGATAATTGAAGGTGCAGAGTAACTCCTAATCAGTCATCACCTCCTGTGGACTTCCATCCCCACCAAAACAGAAACCTCTCACTGAAATATGCTGCACCTTCCCAACCTTGCTCTGCTGGGCTGGCTTAGCAGGGAGACTCTTCAGGAAAGCCTGAAATACAAGTTTTGACCCTCTCCAGTAGTCCCTTGTCTGTCTTGAACTCAGCAGCTCCTTAGCAAGATCAAGGAGGGAAAAAAAACCAAGGGTCAATTAAAGTGGAAGAAATGAATGAAAAGGTGGCTAGGCCCACTAATATTAATCTAAAAATATAAATATTTAGGCCATTAAAAGTAAAAGCAGTCAGCCTCTGAATTTTGGTGGGGCTTCCTGACAGGCATGACAGCAGAACCCTGTATAGGAGAAATCTGCTCTCTTATGAGGCTGCCGGTCCTTCAGAGAGCAAAGACGTTAATGAAATAGAGGCAGAAAAGATTGCAGTGTTTCCTGCACTTCCTTGTCATTTAAATGTGTGGTAAGTACTTTTCTTCCAGAAATCCCAAGTGGAAGAAGTAAAATAACAACCACTTGAAGGATTTAACCCAGAAGTCTCCAGCTGAATTCATATTTAAAATGGGAAGTTTGTATAAACCCATGGAAAGGAAAAAATTACATAAGCAGCAGCCACTGCTGAAACTTTTGGAATGGGGTAATTTGCAGAAGAACCCAAGATTTGCTCAGGCCTTTTGAAGGGGACAATGCCCCTGTGATCATCCTCTGTGCACAATTCACTGTGCAGCACAGCAGGGATGGTGGGAAAGGGCTCTGGGGACATGGAGCAGGATTGCAAACGCCAGGGAGGATTCAGCCCTTGGACCCTGCAGTCCTGCCTGCCCTGAGCCTGGCTGTGGATGGGCAGGGATGTGAGGGTGCAGAGCCAGGGAGGAGATCAGCTCAGGGAGGGCAGGAGGGCAGCCCAGCAGCCAGCCTGCAGCAGCCAAGATCATGGAAATGATCCCAGCTTTGGGCCCTGCTGAGCTGCACTGGGAATGGGCACCCTGGGCAGGCAGGAGGGAGCAGGCAAGGCCACAGGGCACATCAGTTGGAACATTGCTTCAGTGGCCATTAAAATCACCCCTAACATCTCCATGTGCAGCTTGTGGGGCAGCCCAAGGTGAGAGAGGCTGGAGAGGTGACCTCCTGCCATAGGAGCACCCTCCAGCACTGCAGAGCACCCCAAGGCTTCCTTGCCTGTCTGTGGTTGCTTTCTTTCTGCAGATAGCACCCAGAGGGTCCTGTCACTGCCCATCTCCTCTCCCTGCCCAGCTGGCACACGCTGGAGCTGCCAGGCAGGAGCTGCCTCTGCCCATGGGCACGGCCAGCAGGGCTCTGGAAACCTCGCTCCCCTCCTCAGTGCTGGGGAAGATGAAACAGGAAAGCCTTACAAATATGATTGTCTGGCAAAAGATTTTGAGAATATGGAAACTATAAGCG
>JAWWMS010000048.1:13148527-13159507 GCA_035048045.1 Chlorospingus semifuscus
GTGATTGGCCATTAATCAGAAACAACCACATGAGACCAATCCCAGATGCACCTGTTGCATCCCACAGCAGCAGATAACCATTGGTTACATTTTGTTCCTGAGGCCTCGCAGCTTCTCAGGAGGACAAATCCTAAGGAAAGGATTTTCCATCAAAGATATCTACGACAGCTGAACTCAGTGATGGTCACTTTTCATGGCTGAGCTCAGTCACGCTCACTTTTCATGTCCCAAGCTCAGTGATATTAATTCACTTTCCATGGCTGACCTCAGTGAAATTCACTTTCCACGGCCCATCCCTGCAGGGGATGCTGGCTGAGCCCCAGGTACCTGTGCCAGGTGAGCCTGGCTGGGGTGTGTTGGCAGGAGGGGCATTGGTGCCCACCCAGACTGGATCTCTGCTCTGCCACCAGCACAGTGGAGCTGCTGGAGAGCAGCTCCTCAGCAGGACATAACTTACTCTGAACCCTCACACTGGAAATTTATAGACAAAACAGTTCATGTAACTGTCACACTTAAAAATTAGCAAAACTCCATTAACGTTCCCTCAAGTCAGGGGGGAGGCAGGCAGAATACCTGAACCCATCTGAGGAGCTGACAGCTCAGGGCCATGGATCAGGAGTGCACCTTGCTAAGGCACACATAAATCCCCCCAGTGTTTCAAACAAGAAGATAAATAAGCTATACCCTCAGATTTTTTGGCAATTCTCCTTGCTTGGGATGATACGTAGGCAGAGCTTCTTCATCTCCAGAATTTTAAGAAGGGCTCTAAACAAATGACCACATCAGCCAAAGACTCTTTATGCTGAGCTTCTAGAAGCTTCTTTCTGAGTTTGAGCACATTGTTGCTGCTGTATTGTGATGGTTAAATAAAATTTGGGGGGATCATTGAGGGAGCAGCACTTCCAGCACCTTCAATCAGGTGAGAATTTGGTTTTCTGGATAGGTGTAGAAGGCATGAAGAAATGGCATGAAGGTATAGAAGAAATGTGATTAATTGCTGAAATACACCCACACATCGAAAGGAACATCAAAATACTGCTATAAATTGGGTCAAACAAGCAGGCTCTCCAAGGCAGGGTCAGACATTGACTTGTGGCTTTGCTCTCAGGCCATGGGGACCCTGCTCAGCTCCCCACGAGCCTGCATGGCACCCAAGCACAGAGCTTTGCCTCCTGCACCTGGAGCACCTGAAACTCTCTCCCCTGAAATAAACTGCAGTTTCCAATCCCTCATTACTACAGAAATGGCTGCAGATGGAGGGTGAAGGATTGGAAGGAACGTATCTGAAGAAGGAGTGTTATTTGTGCAAAAATTGTGCAAAAATTGTGCAAAAATTGTGCAGGAGGGTGAAGGATTGGAAGGAATGTATCCTGAAGGAGGAGCGTTAATTGAGCAAAACCAGGAAAAATAAATACAGAAATGTTTTACTGACCCTGTAAAGGACCTCGGGCAGAGCTGAAGCAGGTGCAGCTGCTGTCACTGACACACAGACAGCTCTGAGTGCACACAAACCCTCCCTGCCACACATCCCTGTGCCCTTTGCAGGGGCACGCAGCCAAAGGTTGCCTGAAATTCCTGTTCAACAGCAGAACCTGGTTAGGATTGTGCCCTGGAGCTGGATTGGAGCAGGGCAGGGAAGGAAAGAACAACGAGCCACAGAAAGTGCCTGGTTTGAATGCTCAGCTCACACCCTGGCACAGGACACATGGAGCAATCCAGGCTGGGAACCAGAACCCTCCTAAACTGAAAACATCCTGCAACAGGAGAAGTTGATATTTCCCCTTTTCCCCCTGCACTTTTCAGCAGAATTCCTGTTTGACTCCTCATCTCGCAGACCTGTGCACGCACCAGCAGGCTGCCAGGGCTGCTGGATTGCTGGAAACCACCAAGATTTCCCCAAAATAACTACCCAGACAGCTGTGGTGACACTGCAGGAGAAGGATCTGACTTGGGAAGCTGAAAAGGTACAAACTGCTGAGAAAATGAGGAGCCAAGCTGCCACAGAGATTGAGGGGCTATTGTTTTTAATCTCTCTCTCCACTCAATGCTTCTTCCTACACAGAGTTGCCATAGTTTCAGATTTCTGTGCCTCCCTGGCTGCTGGTAACCAGACATTTTTATAAACCCTGATGATTTGATGATGTGTACAGGGCTGACTTGGTTCTGCACTCTATATGCCATCACACCTTGCGTGCTAAACCAGCTGTAATTATTCTCTGCTCTTAAAATAATCTCTTTTCAGTGTCCTTTTGCAACTTGAAACCTAAAAAAAGGAGCTCAAATTCCTTTTTTAGTTCAAAACCTAGCTTTCAAAAATCTCTTTGAAAACTGTGGCTTAAAGAAAGAAATAATTAAGTTTATGTTATCAGAGTTTTCTCCAAGGCTGCATACTAGAGGGAGCCAGCAGTTGATACCAATACAGAAATTCCTGTGCTCTCAGTGGGAAAAATCCTACTGGGAGTTCTGGAATAAAACTTCTTTACTGTTCTCAATGCACATGTTCTACAGAGATGCTTAATTATTGGGGGTTTTACCCTTTTTACAGATAACCTGGGTATTAGAGGCATGAAACTAATAGCAGGTATTTATGGTTTGATTTTCAGCAATTCAGCTTCCACTCCTCTAGGTGATAAAACACGAGATTTGGAAGCTCTCTCCAGCCCTGGTACTTTTCAGCCTCTTGCACGTTGGGGTTGACACTGCAAGCTGGGTTCTGTCACAGAACATTTGCTCTGTCCCTGCTGTCCCCTGGTCTCTGTACATCAATCCTGCATCTCCATTCAGTGACTCTTTCCAAGCCTCTTTTTCCAGTCTCCATTTCTCCTTTCTTTGTGCCTGCTCTTGGCAGGTTCTCTCTGCACTCCTTTCCCAGCAAGGCCAGGTTTTAGCTTTTTCTCTGCCTCATTTATTTTGCAGCTGCTTTGTTCTCGTGCCCAGGCTATTTAGCAACATGTCCTGTGGAAATGCAAAAAATCCCCCCAACCATCAACATCTCATCCCCCTAATGTGCTTGAATCAAACGCCAGTGCTGCTGCTTGAATCAGATTTCCAGGCATTTGCACTAAATTATTCCACCCCCCCAAGAAAAAAACCCAACAAACCAGGAAGAGCTGGCCAGTTTGGACTGGAGGCACTGGGGTTTGGAGAGCCAAGCTCCATTCCTGGTGTTCCAGGGGCTGCAGAGAGCAGCCACTGCTGTCAGAAGCAGGGTGTGCTCCTCTGCAAAGTGTTTATTCCTCATCTTGCTTTTCCTGCTGGACTTTTTCTCCCTGTGGGTTGATGTTGTCCACCAGCCACTCTCTCGTGCTGCAGAGCCCTGATAAGAGATCTGGAGATGGCAGCTCTGCCCTTTCACTGGATCCTTTCTGTTCTATCCACCCCCAGTCCTTCCTGCCACGAGGCCAGAGATGAAACAGGGACCTGGATGGGGTTAGGCTGCAGGAGAACTCAGGAGAACCCAGAGATGGGGACCTGGATCAGGTCAGGCTGCAGGAGGATGCTCCTTTAGCAGAGCCCAGAGATGAAACAGGGACCTGGAGGGGGTCAGGCTGCAGGAGGATGCTCCTTTAGCAGATCCCAGAGATGAAACAGGGACCTGGATCAGGTCAGGCTGCAGGAGGATGCTCCTACAGCAGATCCCAGAGATGGGGACCTGGATGCAGAGACAGAGGATGCTCCTCTCTGCTGCTTGGCTGCTGTGACTGCAGCTGGGAGTGGAATGCTCAATGGGCAGTGTGGAACCCCCAGGGCAGAGCTGGCTTTGCTTGGCTGAGCCAGGAGCAGCTGCTGAGTTCCATTAATGGTGCTGTTATCTACCTCTGGCTTGGTGGGTTGGGTTTGTTGTCATCTGGCTGCCCACAGGAATGCTGATCCCCTTCCCAAGCTGATCCCTTCCCAAACAGATCCCTTCCCCTGCTGACCCCACCAGGAGCTGCTGGGATGCAGGGATGACTCCCTGGCCATTGCTGCACGCACAGCTCCATCCTTTCCCCCCAGGGTTTGTCTCTCCAGGAGATCCCCCAGGGATGAGGTAAATCACCTCAGCCACAGCAGCAGGGTGAGTCCCCCCTTTCTGCAGCCTCTGGGCCCAGCTCCCCCTGAACTGGGGATTGAGGCTGGGGAGGGAAGGGCACCACAGGAGGGTGAAGGGAGCCATTGTATGCTCATAAAGGCTGGTTCTGCTCCAGAGATAAATCTGCACTGCATCACTGTCTTATTATATCCTCTCCTTACAAATGGAAATTATTGCATTTCTTTTGCCTCATTTAATTCTTTTTAATCGCTTTTCTCTCTTTTTTTTCTTTGCCTTCTGGTGATGGCTTTTGCTTACTAATTGTCCAAGGCTGACACCCAATGGGAAGCACTGTGCTCTGGTGCTCACAGAGCCACCTCCACTCCCCAGGAGCCGCTGGGCAGGAAAACCTCAACCATGGAAAAGAATTTTATTTTCTTCTGTGCTGCTGACAGGCCTAGGGCATTGGCTGGGTTTGCTTTAGGGGAAGTGAAATGGGATTAAGATTTGCTTGCTTTCAACTGTTCTATAGAATTTTGGGGTGGGCAGGTACTCACTGCCACCCACACAAAATAACTTTGAGTGTAAATCTGGGGTTCTGACCCCACACAGAACACTCAGCTCCAGGAGTTTGTGTTTCCCCACACAAACACTCCTGTGTAAAGCATTATCTGCTGGGATAAGTTTTCACCACTGTCCCAAGGGAATTCTCACTCAAGCTGACCATGAACTGCTAAAAACCCCCTAAATATGCATTACAGGCCCAAGAAGAACAGAGAAGCCCACTTGGAAAACCCATGGATTATTATCACTGAAAATCATTATACAGCAGGCTGGATGGCAAAGTCTGAGTGTGAGATAAAGTACAGGAACCTAAAAGATGTTATTAATGCAATTAATTAGTTTTTATTTCTTTGTGCAGTGTTTGAAAAAAAAAAGAAAAGGCAGACAGAACTTTAATATAAAAGAGATCCTCCAGGAGACAAATTAATCAGCATTATGATACCCCAAGTGATTAGGATAAAACACAGGGAGGCATAATGAGAATGTCAGAATTAGTGTAGTCAGAATTTCTCACCCCACCTCAAAGTGTTATTAAAAATGTTAAAATACATTAGTGTATTTTATTTCAAGGACTTACAGTCCAGACGTAAATATCTTAAAACTTTGGGTTTTCTTCTCCCATTTGTGTTGCTTGTTTCAAAATGTTTTCCTGAGGTCAGAAATGAGGAGTTTCCTCCTGCCAAAGAGCAGAGGATGAAGGTCTGATAGACACCCTTTGAAGTGAAAAGGCAGATTATCTGCAGCCTCTGAGCTGCTTTATCAGATGGCAGAAGCTGAATTCAGAAACCCCAGGGTTCCAAAGAAAAAATTCAAATATATCACTACATCATTGGGCAGAAACTGTGCTGAGTCAGGGAGCAAAGTGCAAAAAAGCCAAAATCTGAGCCCAGTTCTGCCCTTGAGCTGAGAGCAGAGGCAGAGCTGCACTCAGGCATCCCCAGCCAGGGTGGGCACCAAATACACCAGGGAGGGACAGGAGAGGCTGGGAATGCACAGAGAGCACCAAATAAACCATGGGGGACAGGAGGAGAGGCTGGGAATGCACAGAGAGCACCAAATACACCAGAGAGGGGCAGGAGAAGAGGCTGGGAATGCACAGAGAGCATCAAATAAACCAGAGAGACAGGAGGAGAAGCTGGGCATGCAGAGATCTCCCCGTCCTGGGTACCAAATAAACCAGGCAAGGACAGGAGGAGAAGCTGGGCATGCAGAGACCTCCCTATTCTGGGTACCAAATAAGCCAGGCAAGGGCAGGAGGAGAGGCTGGGAATGCTCAAAGCTCTCCCTGTCCTCGCCAGGACCCTGCCAGGCACCAGAACTAACCCTGCCCTCAGATGTCTCTTCATTACAGCAAAGCACACACACAGCAAGTTTTTAGAAGGCTCAAATAGGAAGATAGATAGGAACCCAAGGAGATGTTGTGATTTTAATGGAGAGCAAGAGGGGACAAAGGAAAGCTCCTGGCACACTCGGGCTGAGGCTGCAGAGGTGGATTTTCATTACAGCCCTGATGCAATCGATGCTGTCCCCAAACAGCAGCGAGGCTTTGGCTGCTGCAGGATGGCAGGAGCTGCCCTGGATTGAACACGGGGCCATTCCCTCCCTCTGGAAAATTGCCACCTAATAACAAAGGGGAAAAGAGCTCTGCAGCTGCCTTTAAGAGTCTGATAACAGAGGAGGAGGACTCATAAAACATCTTTTCAACCTGAGCACCCAGGTGGGAGAGCTGCCCTGTGATCCCACTCTGACCTTTGCTGCCAAATGTGAATGATCTCCACAGAGCACTGCCCTGCTCACTGCAGTTATTGCTTTTTATTTTTTAACAAATCACTTTGTGGGGGTTTTTTAAACTTATTAATGCTTTATTCTTTTATCTGTTGCCTCTGAAAATCTGTCTTTGTGGTTCAGGGGTTTTCCTCTGGAACGGCGAAGGAAAGATTGTTCAAATGCATTAACAAGCGTCAGCCAAAGCCTGCAGGATGTAACACTGTACCTACTCTGTATAAATCAATTTCTGCCTGGGTATCCTGACAGACTCATCCCAGCAGAGTTTTGCTTTACAAATAAAGAAAAACAACTCAGAGCTTTGCTGCCACCCACTCCAAATGAGCCAAGAGTGACAGCCCAAATGGGCCTGACACCTTTTAGGGGCAGCCTCTCATGGCGCTGCTGAGGCAGAACAGGCAGCCCAGGGTTTAGGCTGAGCTCTGAGGTGGCTGTGCCCCCGTGGCACCTCTGGGCAGCTGCAGCTTTGGCATCTGAAATGGCCTGGCTGGGTTTGGGGGCAGCTCTTTGGGATGGTCCTGCTTCACGTTCAGCCCTTTGCTATAACAAACTCCACAGAGTTTTTTAGGTTGTGTTGGCAGCAGCTGGGCAAATTTAACCCAGTGCCCCCATCAGTGAAGAGCAGAGGCTCCAGCCAGCCTCTCCTTCCACTGGGGCAAGGGAAACTGCACTTTCCATCTTATTCTCATTTCTGAGCACCTGCCATGCAGTGGGCATGGGACAGAGAGGGAGGGGACCAGGCAGGGCAGGAGCAGGGACTGGCTCTCAGCCTGGGGGCATTTCCATCTCCCCCAGGTGAGGCTTTGCAGCAGGAGCAGCACAGGGTGGAGCTTTATTTGCCTGTATTGACAGGTGACGGCAAGAAGAAATCCCGTAGCTGTGACACAGCTCAGCTCTGAGCTGTAACTGCACCCACCAATTAACGAGGACACGCTGCAATTACTGCTGCAATTACTGCTGCCTCTGCTCTGCAGCTTGTGAGCTCAGGATTTACACTCTGGGCCAACTTCTGCTGGAGTTACAATGGCTTAGAATGAGGGGGAAAACAAGGAACAGCCTGGTACCAAGGAACAGCTGGAGAAATCCCTTTTTAGGGGACAGCAATCCCACGAGAAGCTGGCTGATGCACTGGAGGGGGAAGGGGTTATTTTGTCAGGCCCTGAGATAATTCTGGAGACCCCAAATCCCTGGAGATGCTGCAGGTGTGGCTGTTTCCAAGCTCTGGGGAGCAGCCAGGCCAGTTGAAGCCTCTCCCTCCCACTGCCCTCAAGTCCAGCTGCTTTGGGAAGGGCAGGCAACCCCAGGAGGTGAAATTCAGCATTTGCCATCCTGCTGGGTTTGTCTGCCCTCGGGGCTGTTTCCTTCACAGAACTCTTCTGGAGGCCAAGGAAAAGCTGCCCTGCAAGAACCCAACCAACCTGAGCTCATTTCCCTTCGGGCTTGGCTCCCCTCCCTCATTGCAGCAGGATTATTTCCATATTTCCTCTCATGTGCAATATCAGAGTACAGGAACGCCCTTCACAAACCCCAGCAAGGAGAACAAGCTGATCCCAAAGAGGAATTGTGGGCTCTTGTGGTGACCTTGTACATCTCTCACCCCTCAGCACTGACAATCTGGCAGAGCCAAAATGCTGGGCTAAATTAAGCTATTTCTCTCTTTGAGGTGAATTCTATTTATTCCTAAACTCAGCTGACGTATAAAGGCATTTTTGGGGCTGTGGTGTGCAGGTGGCTGCTCTGTGTTCAGCCTTCTCTTGTAAATTGTGGAGCCTCAGCAGCAAAACTCTTGTGTGGCCACTGAACCAAGAGTTAAACCAGGAGTTAAGCCAGGATTTAAGCCAAGCCAGGAATTCCAGCACAGCATCACCTTACAATCCTGCAGGTGACCTGAAGAAAGCAGCAGTTTTTGTGCCCAAAGGGCCACACAGATCATCTCTGATTGGAGCCCTTCCATTAAACCAAGGCTGTGCACAGGAGAAGCACTAAACAGGCATCACAGGTGGGGCTCAGAGTTAAGCTGAGCCTTGCACTGAGCCCTGCTGGAGCTCACTCACCCCCAGCCTGGTTAAACTGCTGCCCTGCTCATTGTCTGCATCCCAATGATATTAACACAGGAGTGGAAACAGCAAGAGCAGTTTTACAAGAATGCCTGGCTGGGGGAGCAGGAGAAATAACTCAAGCACTTGTGATCACTGATTATTACATTTTCAGTGCTGCTGAAGGGAATTTTTGAAGTATGTTTACAATCATCTCCAAGTTCTATAAATATTGCTTTATTATTGACTTTGTGCCATGAATCCAGTGCTGATGAAAATGTTCCCCCTTCCCTGTGCCAATGGCAAATCAGCACTCTTGCTCTGCTTGGCCTCTGTGCAGCTCCAGAATTTGTGGGAATGAGAGTTCAATGGCTTAAAAATAATGAAAAGAGTGTGAAGAAAACAACTTCTGCCAGGATGAAAGAATAGCACGAGATTTAAGTGCTGGGTTGTGTTTACATAAGAGCACAGAAAGAACACAGCTCTCAGTATTGCAGCTGTTTGAAAACTGCCACTTGTAAAGGGAAAACCTTGTTAAATGTGGCCATGCAGAAAAAAAAGTAAAAATCTTTACCTGTTCATCATAATCACACACACAAAAAAAATTAAAAATACTTGTTAGAATGCATTGAAATGCTCAGTTGATATTGCTTTTAAAGAAGGAATACAAAATATAAACCAAAAGGTTTTTATAAACAGAGGGTGGGGATGTGTCTGCCATACCCACATTTCCTCTTAGCAATGGAATGCCATAAACCCCTCTGGGATAGAGCTGAAAATATTCCAAATAATTCCATGGGGGAGAGCAGCACTGCTGGGGCTGAACATGGGATCACTGGAACTCCTGGAACTGGGGCTGCCATAAACCCTCTGGGACAGAACTGAATGCCATAAACCCCTCTGGGATAGAACTAAAAATATTCCCAATAACTCCACAGGGGAGAGCAGCACTGCTGGGGCTGAACATGGGATCACTGGAACTGCTGGAACTGGGGCTGCCCTTGGACCCCTGCCTGACTGCAGCACTGTCACCTTCTCTTGCCCCAGATTCTGATTCCTGACAGGTCCAGATCCAATCCATTAGAAATGCTAATAGTTACAGAAACCATGAAGAGCCAAAGTCTTTAAAACCATTTAAGTCATTTCAATTCCGTACAGAATTGAACAGGGATGGAATATTAAAAACTTCTGCAGTTTTATAAATTGATCTGAACATTTCTTCTGCAAGGACTGGAGGAGCAAAGCACAGCTGCTGGAACTGCTCTGGTGATGAAATTGCTGCATCTCCTGCTCACAGGTGGTTCCAGCCCCACAGCCCATGAACCCCAGCACATCTCTGTTCCACAAACAGCAGAGCTGCTCTGCAGGAGCTGGGCCAGCAGCTGTGCCCAGGGGATGGGGAGGCAGGGCATGGTGCCATGGACCATCATCCCACCATGGGAAGCTGATGCAGAGGCGGTAACAGCTGGAACAAGAGCTTTAATGCACACTTGAGGAGAAGGTTGGAGCTGAATATTCTGTTCCATTCCTGCTCCTGCCTCATTAACTAAGCCAAGCTCAGCAGAGAGGGTGGTGCTGATAATGCTGGGCTGAGCTGCCCTGGGCAGACATTGATTATCCCTGGGCAGACATTGATTATCCCTGCCGTGATCTGAGTTTTATTGAGCAGCTTCTAAAGGCCACAGAGACTGTGGCATCATGACTGAGGATCCCCAGGGTGCAGTGCCCCACAGCACATCTCCATGGCCACACACCAGCCCAGCTCTGTGGCCCCAGGGTACATCTCCATGGCCACACATCAGTGGCCCCACTGCACTCACTCCTTTCAAACACATTTCTCCATCACCACCAGGACATTACCCAGGCACCCAGCACTCCTTCCAGAGCCTCCCTCCCCATTATTTCACACTTAAAAAAGAAGCTGCAGCACAGGAATGAGGGATTTGCTGCTACAAAGAGCCTACAAGGGAGCAGAGCCCTGAAAGCAGCTGTGCCAGTGTGCCCAGGTGCTGCCCACTCTCACTGCTCTATACAAATATCCATATATTGCCCCATACATATGCATGAATTCCCCAATGCTGCTGACTGAAAGGCAGCCCCATCATTTACCACAGGAATCATTTTATGGACAAGTTGTGAGCAGCTTCTTAAACTGGTGGAGTTACCAAGTGGCTCAGTCTCAATTCTGGAGTTTTTCAATTCCATATGTTCTTAATAACTGCATTTCCACACCAGCTGATATTTGGTTGCTGCAACTCATTTGCAAGCATGATTAGAAATTCAGCCAAGATTAATCTTTATTTTTCACTCAACTACCATCAAAGAAAATCACCTGCAGCGATGTGTAATCAACCCATGCTAAAAAGCTTAGAAATGGGGGAAAAAAAATGAGGAAAAGGTAAAGTTATTAAAATTTGAATTATTTCTTTTCTACAAAGTTTTGAGATAGTGCTCTTTAACTTTGGATCTGGCAATTCCTCTGGTCCTTCTGAGGTGAATAAATAATTGGCAGTTATTTGGCAGCCCTTTAGAAACAGCCCATGAAATGTATAAATAAGAATGTTACAAGATCGGAAGAGCGTC
>JAWWMS010000048.1:13160121-13179393 GCA_035048045.1 Chlorospingus semifuscus
CATGAAATGTATAAATAAGAATGTTACAGGATAATGGGGAACCTCCATCCACAGACACCAAAGAGAATTTCCTTGCAGTGTGCATTGTAGAGGCTGTGCTGGGTTTGAAATCACTCAGGGAAATACTGGGACAGGCAAATTCCCTGGGGAGTGCAGGCAGAGCCAGCAGCCCCTGCCTGGAGCAGCCTTCCCCAGGGATGGGCAGGGCAGGAGAGGGGCCAGTGACCCCCAGGCACATAAAGGGGGTCCCTGGAACAGAATCTGGCAGAGATAAATGAATAAAGCAGGGATTTGTTAAAAGACCTTCAAAGGATGCACCTTGGGCAGTGCAAGAGCCCAGCTGTGGCTCCAACCAGGATGGCCCCAAGATGGCCCCAAGTCACAAGTTTTCACACTTTTATAAGTTTTGGTCCCTTTCCATATTGAGTTCATTGTCCAGTTCCAGGTTCTGCAGTCCCATCCTCCCAGTTTGCTCCCCTCCATTCCCTGCTGATTGCACATTTTGGGGCTGAAGCTGCAGTGATGTCCTTGGTTCTGGGGCTGGAAAAGGAAAAGGATTGTTCTGTGGGACTGAGGGGAAGATAAGGATTGTGCTGTGGGACTGAGCTGTGAGGAGAGCTGCTGACACTTCCTATGGAGTTCAGAGTCACACACTAACACAGTACAGAATGTGGAAAAGGTGAAACTTTTCCACGCCCAGCCCGCCTCACAGCTGTCCTGCTGCAGGAAGATGGGTTTTTGCTGTAAATCCCCCAGAATTGTCTCAGACCCTGATGAACACAGCGCGTCTGAGGGCAGGGCAGCCCCTTCAGTGCCCAGCAGCACCTGCAGGGCACCCAGACAGCCCCAGGATGGCTCTGCCAGCCAGGGACACTGAGTAAATCTGTTCCTTTCCTCTGGATACCCACTGAACACGATGCTGTTTCAGAAGGGATCAGGATCAGAGAGGTGCAGCAAGAGGAAGATGAGATGTGACTCCCTGACTTATTCAGGCTGGAATATCCTATTGATTCCCCTTTCATCACAGACAGCCCATCTGTGCTCAGCTGAGCTTGGGTCAAAGCATCTGCAAGCCCTTCATTATTCAGACAAGTTAACCCACTTAAACAAAGCCATGATCAGCCATGGCAGGGTGATTTGAGACGACACAAATCCTCCAAACACTGAGCAAACAATGACAAAAAGCAGACCCTGCTGGTAATAAGAGTGCAGCATCAAAAGCCTTTCAACAGCAGCCACCGTTTATTATAAATTATTTGTTCCAGCATCTACTAACGTGGGTAGGAACACATCATCAGCAATTGTTGCCTTGGGAGCTGGGAACTGCTGCATCTTCCAATTTGCAAGGCTCAGAGTGGTGCAGCTGTGGAGCAGAGCCTGGGATAATGAATTGCAGTGTGCCAGGGATGGCCCAGATTCTGTCTTGTCTCACACAGACCCTTGAGAAGGACTCACAACCCCACTGTGACCTGCAGACCAGAGGGGGGAACCTGCCCAGCTCACTGGTGCTGACTGAACTCAAAAAGGAAAAGGAACTGCTATTGCCAGAAGAAAATACTAATTTCCAAGTCTGTTCTGAAGATATATTCCAAAGAAAAGTACAAGAATAAGTTGGAATTTTTCAAAATTTTTTATAAGTCTATTTTTTAAAATTTATTTTTTATCCAAATATTTTATGATAATTTTGACCTTTTTTCAATATAGAAAATAATATCCATTGAATGATCATTTCAAAGCAAATTTATAATGCTGCTCTCCCATATATCTACAATACTCCCTTTGATCTGTGACTAATCGCAACAAAATAAAATAAAAAATAAAATGGGTGTTCCATGAAACACCCAAATTCTGGAAAAAGTGAGAGTCTGGCAGATGCTAGAAAGAGGTCTTTAATAAGCTCTGATGTACTGAGTAAAAATCACCTTTTCACAGCCAACTAAGCCAGCAACTTGTCAAGAGGATGAATTTGTAGAAATATGAAAGCTTCCAAAAAGAACTGAAGCGAGGCATGCAGAAAATGCCCACAAACGCTGCTCACAAATTCCATGCTGGAATCCCAGAGCAAATATTGATGGACCAGACACAGAGTTAGGGTTCTGGGATGAAATGGGCACTCAGACAGAAACCAATTAAGGTTTGCAGAGTTGAGATAAAAGTTTTTGTCACTGCTGAACCTCAGATATAAAAATGCAGAAAGTGATAATGGCTTACTTTAATGTAATAAAGAGCATAAAGTTTCCTACTAATTGAGCAGGAAGAGCAATTAACCTCGTGGTGCATCAATACGTCAGCCCTGATTTATTTGTAAATTAGGTAATTAGGATGCTTTAGGTTTTATACAGCAGCCAAGTAAGCCTGGCTTTCCCAGGAGTCTTGCAGAGGGCAGAATCCTGAGGAATTTGAAGTTCACTGATACCACAGAAGTTTGAGGCACACCTGATGTTAGCCAGAACAATAACACACCCTAATTAGTGCAGTTTGCAAAGGCACAGGAGAAGCTGGGTTTGCAGAGCTTTTCTTGTGAAAGGTGTGCCTTTAATGCAGTTTTTTTCCATACGCACTATTGCCTGTACTAAAAGGAAGTTCTATTCAATGAAAGGAAAATCCAAGTACAGCAAAGCTGCTGAACAAACCAACTCTAGCTCAGCCTTGTTCCACCTGGGAAAATGGGCAGGTACAAAGAAATCCAGACCTCTCTGAAAGAGGAACATTGCTCTGCAAGCCTGCAGTGGTGCACAGGCACTGGGCTGCCCTGGCATCCTCTCTGCACTGCTCCTTTACATGGTGAATAGGCAGGAGCACCAGGAAAAAAATTCACTGATATTTTCTGATCGTTTAAGAGGACTTTGCTCAAGCTATGTGCCTCAGAATAGCTCAGTGCATGCAAGAAAATGATTTAAAGGCCATAGATTTAAAGGCCACAGGGGAATGGTTTAATCTGAATACCAGTCTTCATATTTCACTTAAATAAAATCACTTAGTATCTGACTCTGATAGCTAAGGTGACTTTTTCCCTCCCTTACCCAACTCAATGAAAGGGTCCCTTGGGTATTTTTATACTCCCAGGTGCCTTTGTTAATTGGGTAATTCATGTGCTGTTGTTGCTCCTGCACCACAAAAGCATTTAAGCACTTGAGCATTGCTGCAGGACCTGCTCCTGAAAATGCCAGCTACTACCCAAAGAGCTGAGCAGCAGGAAAACCACTGGCCTGCCAGCTACTCAGGGATCCTGGCAGGGCAGGATCAGAAATAACTTCTTACCCCATCCCATAAGCTCCTGAAGATGCCACACTCAGAACAAGCTGGAGTTAAGCACAAAGTGTGTAAAATCGGTATAATTGTGTACATAAGGAATTTCCTGACAAATGGAACAGCAGATCCCTCTCTAAATAGAGCAGAGGCAGTGGTGTGGGACAGAGCAGCCTGCTCCACACTCCTGTAATAAATTCCATGGCACAGGGAGGATGGGAAGGAGGAATTCTGTCCAGCATTGTGCTGGAGTTGTTGGTACAGTTATCTCTGCATGGTCAGCTGAGGGAAATGAGTTGACATTTTAGCTCCCCATCACACAGCAGATCCTTGTCCCTTTGAATCCCAAAATCTTGCATGAGATGAGCTGACTGATTTCCCAGCCTTTGAACCGGCACTGCTCCCGAGGCAGGGCAAGAGAAGAGAGAAATTGGTTTAATACAGGGAAGCTTCTCAGAGAGAATGGACAAAAAAGGAAATGTCACTGCCACAAGCTGCAGAGCGCTGCTTTAACATGGCACCTAATCCCAGGGGTCAGGTACATTTGCTGTTCTACCAGAAAGCCCATTAGCAGAGACATCCCCTCAGTCCATCCACAGAGAGGGTTAATGAGCTTCCTTAATTAGCTACAATGGAGAGGGGATTCTGGAATTTCATATTTTAGCTCTGCAGTCAAACACGACCTTCCCACCCTCGGGGCATTGTCTTTAACAAGAACCAGCAATGTGAATAAATCCACAAGCACGGGCTCCAGCAGGGAGAGACCAGACCCAGCTGGTTTGGAAGGCACCATTTACAGCCTGCAGCCCCAGCTTTGCCAGAATTCATCCTCTGCACATCCCTGCCAGCTCTGACCTCCCCTACCCGGGCTGCCTGTCCCCAGCCTGGCAGGGGCTCCGTGCCCAGGGGCCAGCAGGACACTGCTGGGCGTGGAGAACCTTCTGTTGGGTGTGGAAAACCCTTCTGTTGGACGTGGAATACCCTTCTGCTGGACGTGGAAAACCCTCTCTGCTGGACGTGGAAAAACCCTTCTCTGCTGGACGTGGAAAACCCTTCTGCTGGACGTGGCAAAACCCTCTCTGCTGGACGTGGAAAACCCTTCTGTTGGACGTGGCAAAACCCTTCTGTTGGACGTGGAAAACCCTCTCTGCTGGACGTGGAAAACCCTTCTGTTGGACGTGGCAAAACCCTTCTGTTAGACGTGGCAAAACCCTTCTGTTAGACGTGGAAAACCTTCTCTGCTGGACGTGGAAAACCCTTCTGTTGGGCGTGGAAAACCCTTCTGTTGGACGTGGCAAAACCCTTCTGTTAGACGTGGAAAACCTTCTCTGCTGGACGTGGAAAACCCTTCTGTTGGGTGTGGAAAACCCTTCTGTTGGACGTGGAAAACCCTTCTGTTGGACGTGGCAAAACCCTTCTGTTGGACGTGGAAAACCCTTCTGTTAGACGTGGAAAACCCTTCTGTTGGACGTGGAAAAACCTTCTCTGCTGGATGTGGAAAACCCTTCTGTTGGACATGGAAAAACCCTTCTACTGGACGCTGGGACAGGACAGACGTCCCTCTGTCCTGCCCCAGGGCTGGACAGGAGCATGTGGAGGCTTTGGGTCCTCACAGGAACAAAGCAAAGCTGCCCCAGACCCTGGGGTCTGCACTCTGCAGCAGGACAGAGGGGCCAGAGCTCCCTGGCAAAGCTCATGTTCCACCTTTCCCTGTTCCACCTCTCATCAGGAGTAAGAAACTCTTATTCAATATGTCAGAACACTGGTTTGAAAGAGTTTTGAACAGCTCAGAGCATATTCCCTGCTGTCCTGCAATCACTGGGATTTCTAATCTCCTTTGACCCAGATCCTACATTGATGTGTCTCAACTCACCTTCAAAAGAAAGGAGATCTGAGAGTGGCCAAGCGCCTCAGAAAATTGCAGTGAATTCTTAGCTGCTGCCTTGGCCAGGCTAACACACCATCCTGCTTCTGAGGGAGGTGGATGGAGGCACTCTTCTGCAATGCGAAGGCAAAAGGATTTTCTTTTCACAAAATTATGCAATAAATAAAATAAAGGGCAGAGCATGATGCAGACAAAAAAATCCTACTGAAGGTGAGGCATATGGAGAAACTAAATAGAGAGGAACAGGAAGAAAGGCTTTGTGTTAACTCATGTTCTGGGAATATCAGGTGGGAAAAACCCCATAACTCAACAAGAGTGAGACAGAAACTTGATTTGTAACTAAACCCCATATCAACCAGGTCTGCCTATTCTCTGCTCCATCTGGGGCTGAGATTTCAAATTTCAAATTCTGCTAGAAGCTCACATTTCTTCCTGCAGTGAGCAGAGGGGGAATGCAGAGTCAGCCTGGCCACCAAACTGCCAGCACAGGAATAAAGATAAGTTTGGCTTCTTTAGTCCTTTGCAGTGCTTAAATGATGATAAATGCAATGCCATAGTACAGCATCTAGCTGGGTGTAATGGCTTTGACTAAGTCTAGAAAGAAATTCATTACCCCAAATGAAATCATTCTGAGGACTCTGGGGAGTGTTTTTAAGTGGGAGTTGTTGAGTCCCAGTCCTGCAGCGCCCCTGTTATTCTGGAATGGGAGCACAGGGGCCCAGGCTCAGCCCTGGGACTGTTTGGTGACAGCTCCCAGCAGGGACTGCCAGGTACCTGGAATGGGCAGTATTTATCCAGAAATCACTGCAGCTCCAAACACACAAACCAACCTTCTGCACCAGCAGATCTGCAGGGGTTTTTGTAACATTTTACAAGATTTTTAGTGAGTGAGTGAGGTGTTCCATGAGCCAGGCACAAAGAGGAGACTTTGCCTGGCTGGCTGCAGGTTCAGGGCTTGTTCTCAGTGTGGCATCTTCAGGAGCTTGAGGGATGGGGTGAAGAGTTATTTCTGATCCTGTCCTGCCAGGAGCCCTGAGCAGCTGACAGGCCCACAATGTGTCTGAGATGTTTGAATCCCAGGAGATGATGAAGGTCTGGATGCCTCAGGAGGAAGGGAAGCAGGGTAGGGAGACGTCCACAGGAGAAATGACACTGCTGCCCTCATTCCCAGAGACCACCTGCCATAGCATTTGCTTGCAAATGAAAACTTTAATATGATTCATAGATTATAAAATATTTATACTATTTTATATATTATAAAATATATATTATTATTATTATAAATTAGACTGGAAGGAGCTAGTTCTGATCCATACAGCTAATTCTGAATCAATTCTGGCCCATATCTGATACATATGGCTAGTCTGATCCATACAGCTAATTCTGATCCAATTCTGGTCCCTACAGCTAATTCTGATCCATATCTCATCCATACAGCTAATTCTGATCTCTGTATCAGGGAAAACACCCTGATACAACACAGAGATAAATCAGAAGCAATGAAAAATACCCTAAAACTTGAGGATTTTTTTTTGTAAACCACATCTACCTGAGCTTTTGTTGAGCTCTGACCAGCCTGGCTTATCTTTGCTCCCTGCCCAAGGAACCTGGCTGCCTCCTCCTCCTCCTGCAGGATGCTGTGCTGGAGCTGGGAGCAGCACCAGGCAGGGCTGGATTCCAGCAGGGAGCTGAGGAAATGAGAAGCTCCTCACAGCCAGGGCTGAGCAGAGCAGGCGCCAGAGCTCACGCAGAAATCAAGGGGATCACAAAGTGCAGCAAACTCCAGCAAGGTCAAAAAGCATCAGCAAACTTCAGAGGGGCTGCTGTGCTTGGGGCTGGCAGCATCCCTTCCTCCATCCCTGCTCCTTGGTGTGCCCATCACCCTGGGCCAGGCTGCTCCTGGTGCTCAGCCCCATTGAAGTTGGCCTCTCACAAACACTCATGTGGCAAAGGTGGGGAACAGAGCTGCTGCCTTGGCTCTGTCTCTGCACAAATGGGCTTTGAGAAACATTTAGAGCCACTCTCTAGCCCCTAGCACCTCCTTCTTCTTCAATAACTCTCTGAAATATAACTCTCTTTTAATTAAGGTCTCAGCCTTTGCTTCTTGCTTTCATCATGTCTCAGTCTGGTGCTTAAAACTAAATCCTGTTCTTGTCCTACAAAGATCCACAGGCCCTAAAGGAAAGTCTGTAATGATGAACAAAAAGTACTTAATGCTGTATTAGCAATTAGATTGAAACTCAGCAAAACTTTGCAGAAGCAACAGCTAACAGTCTGTTACTGTAAATTAATCTTTTACACAGCCATGAACTCAGAGCTGGGCTGTTCCTGGAGCAGCAGTGGATTCCTCACCCTTGCAGGATCAAGCAGTGACTCAAGAAATATAAATGACTCAAGGAATATAAATATTCAGAGAGTTGGAAGAGCCTCAAGGCAGCCTGAACTCTTGCCTTCATTTGTGAAGGTACAACTCCTGTCCGGCCACACCTGAACTGTTCCAAAATGAACACCTCTACAATTCCTCAAAGTTTCTGCACTAATCCTGAAGCAAGGATGTCAAAATGCCAAATTCCACCTGCTCTCCACCCCAGCATTTACAAACACTCCCAGTTCTGTTTCACAAAGCCATCCTTTATTTACTAAGAGTTTCAAACATGAGGGTGAGAAGGGCCACCAAGCAGCCTGGCAGCTCTCACAGGTATCCTTGCTCCAGGATTGGTTCCATGAGCCAGTCACAACGAGGAGAGTTTGTCTGGCTGGCTGCAGATTCAGAGATTTAACAGATTTCAGTTAATTGCAATGATGAGTGCGACCTGGTGTGGTGTTCTGGGGCCACACCAGGGACAGAATGGGCTCTGTTCCTCAGGATCTGCCTGTCCTGCTGACTGACAGCCACAAGAATCACATCAAGGCTTTCCAAATAGCAAAAACTGTGTGACAAGCCCTGGAGATTTCAGGAAGTTGTGCCTTTTTACCAACTATTGCAGACTAACACAAAGACTGATGTTTCTGGATGTGTATTTCCCTCCCTTCTCTTGAGAGCCTGCCACCTCAACAAACAAACCAAAGGGAGAAAGGGAGGCACATCTTTTGAAAATGGCAAAATGAAATCATTAGAGACTGGAAGGCCATCCCTGAATGTGCAGATTTCTGGTGTTGGGGAGCTCTCTGCAGTGTCCCAGCAGAGCTCAGCTGCACTCCTGAACACAACTGCCCTCCAGTGAGACTCGATTCAAACCTACAGCAGGGAATGCCCTTCAGGGCAGGGGACAGGACATCACAAGCCAGCTCAGAGTGAGAAAAGCATTGAGAAAACCCCAGCTAATCACCGGCCTGCTGATGGGGCAATAAACAACCGTGGCAATAGGGGAGGCAGCCCAGACAGTGACCTTGGAGAACAGGGAGGCTGGAGGCAGCACCAGCTGTCTGACAGAGGTGTTTGGGGTGATGGATTGGCTCCAGGCTGTGCCTGGACATAATTGAGATCCATGGAGCAGAGGGGAGGGCCCCATGATTGGGTTCTCAGGCGTAACCAACCTGCCAGGCAGGCCCTGCATTAATTGGAGCCATTAAACTCCATCTCTGAGCCCACACCTCTCAAAAGCCTTATTGAACACTGGACTGGCTCACAGCAAAGAGTGAGCTGGCACTAAAAACACCCAGTTCCACTTTGGGCATTGGGAACGGGGGCCAGGAGCCGCAGGGAGCACTGAGCAGCAGCTTCTCACCAGGCTCAGCTGCAGAGCAGGCATTGGAGCTGCAGGGATGAGCAGGGAGGTGAGCACTGCCCTTCCTCACCCCAGCCTCATCATCAACCTCGGCACCTGGAATCCAATTCATCCTCACTTCACCCAGAAAACTTCTTGCAGCTGGGAGTGATGGCAAACCCTGTGTCAGGCACAAACATCATTTCTACCAAAGTGAGAATAGCACAAACTCAGTGGATGAATAGACTCCATCATCATCATCATCATGCTTTGTCTTTGATACCTGGGTAACTGACCCAGTCCTGACTGTATTTTAATGTGCAGTATTAAAATCCTAAACAGAGTCCTGTAAACCTATTTAGAAGCTTAGGAAACCATTTCCAAGTCAGTAGAATTGAATAGAGAGTGGAAGAATAGAGAATGCATTGATTTTCTATGTCAGAAATGAAGCAATTTAGCATTTCTTTTACTCAAGGTTCTACTGCTCTGTGCCAACACTAATTAAATATAATGTTTTCTGAGCACAGAAATGATGTTGCCTCATGGAGAAGTAACAATATCAAATTGATGGGCAGAGACATTAATGGCCAAGTGGTTACATTAATGTAACTCAGCACTCCTCCTTGCATAAATAAGTTTTTCATCAGAATTTACACTTGTGGAATGTTTTTAAAAACAGGCCACTCAATGGAGGGGATTGGAGTAGGAGTTAAGTATTTTACAACTCCAGAATTAGGAACTGCAGAAAAAGAAACTGAAAATTGCTTGGAGGTTTAAAACTGAATTTTAAAAAATCCACAGGACAGAAGAAGTGGCTGGAGCTGGGCTTGTTCTCCCTTGCACGTGGGACTGGCTGCTCACAGCCCTGTGAAGATGAAGGCTCTGCTCCTCCAGGAGGGACAAAGTCACCCAGAGCTGGGTCTGCCCCTGTTGACAGTCCCAGAGCAGCTCGAGCTGCCAGGGCTCTGGGCTGCAGAGCACCAGGGAGTGAAGCCACGAGTGTGGAGAGCCAATTTCATTGAATTCATCAGTCTCAGGAACATCTGCACTTGCTACAGTCTCCCAGCTGAGATGCCTTAAATTAAAAATCTAGCATGAAGGGTTACTTGCAGAAAAGAGAGTTGAATTTAACCACAATTATTTCAACTGGCTATCTGTTCTGTTAGCTCCTTTAATAAAAACACAAATCCAGGGAGAACAGGATGAGGATTTGTATTCATTACTTCTCTTCTTGATTGAGGGTAAGGAAAATAATGAAATGTGAGAATTTGCCACATGACAAAAAAAATATTCCCACTTGGGTTTTATTAATAGCCTGTGCCAACTCCCTGAAGGTGCGATCAGAAGGATCAGATCACTTTTAATTAGTTGTGAGCTGGTCTGTGGGTAAGAAACCTTCCTGCCTCACCTGAGGCAAACCTCTCCCTGGGGAGGGAAACCTGTGGGACCCTCTTGGCCTTTTTTGGATTCCAGAAGGCCAAAGGGAGCCCGGAAGGAAAATCATCTTTTGGGGAAATCCTCCAGCTGGTGCTGCTTTCCCCCAGGGTCCAGATCCAGGTAAAATCCCCAAATCCCAGCTTGCTCTACCTGTGCCACAGAGGGATTTTGTGCCAAGCTCAGAATGCCCATGCAGATGGAATTGTCACCCCCTTCTCCCCAGCCGGGCCAGCCCTGTCCTGCACCCCAGAGGGGCTCTGGGCTTGGAATTCCTGCTCAGAGCCCTGCCACGTGTCCCTGCAAGGACCCACCCAGCCAGGGGCTGCCAGGACCCCAGCACTGCTCTCTGCCCAGGGAACAGCACAGGGTGACCTCACCTGGGGCAGAAAACATTTTCAGAATCCTTCAAAAGCAGTTTTTCAGCTCCTGCTTTCAGTGGGAAATGGGGGTTAGGTAACTTGAACCAACATTCCTCATTTCAAAGGTCCAGTCTGCTGAAACAGCTTAGTTCGGATATCATGAGCCTGTGCCTCAGTTTACCCACTTGTAAGCAGGTAAAAAAGAGAAATACCTGCCTCTCACCTATACCTACAGGGCTCTGCCTACGCTTAAAATTCATATACTTGAACTACACCTTCCTTGACCAGAATGAGCTGCAGAGGGGCACAGCTGAGGAGGAAATCTGGAGGAGATGGATGGGCAGAGGGCTGGTGGGCAGAGGGACACTCGTGTCACCTCACACAGGTGGCTCTGGCAGCAGCATGTCCTGGCTGTCACACGTGTGAGCACCCCAGAGTTCATTATCCTGGCTGTGAGACCCCCCCATTCATTACCCTGGCATCAGCATGAAGCCCAGTGCTGAGGTGAGAGGACACATCTCAGCTCCTTAATTACCATTTGCCCCAGCTCCTGCGATCACAGCCCCATAAAGGAATCCCTGCACAAATTGGTTTTGGCTAATAAATATCAGTCAGGGATAAAAAATGAACCAGAGCTCTTTCACCTCTTTATTAATCTGTGATATTTGCTGTAAAAGCCTCCACGAAGGGAGCTCTGCCCTCACAGGCAATGAGGTGAGAAGGAATGCAGCAGGTTCTTGGGATCTGAGGCTCCCAGCAGTGACTGATGGGGGGTCCCTGCTCTGCAAGGGGGGATGCAAGACACAGACCCTGTCCCACTGCCAGGGCATGCAGAACTCATCAGCACTGCCTGATTTTCATTCCTGCAGGGCTCATGCCAGCTGGACACAGGTGTGCAGGGGGCAGAGCATGGCTGTGATGCAGCCCTGGGCTCTCAGTGGGGCAGCCAGCCTGCACTGGCACACCCCGAACTTTAACCACATCATGGCAAGAAAATTTTAGCAGAAAAATGAGCTATTTGCTTGGCTGGTGAGCAACAGGATGATTCCCCTCCTGGCCAGGGTGAAAACACAGACATTTGAGGGAGCAGAGGACAGGCTGCAGGCAAGAGCTCTGTAGGAAAGGTGGGCAGCCCTGGCTGCCCCTGGATCCCTGGAAATGTCCCAGCCAGGCTGGACAGGGCTGGGAGCAGCCTGGAATGGCACAAACCTGGTTAAAGACAGACCTGGCATGAGAGGGTAGAGCCTGAGCCATGAACTGGGGCTGAAATGCTTCTGAGGCTGTTTGTCAGCACAGAGAGCTGAAGAATGAAGCAGTAAATCAGCACCTGCTTTTATACAGTGTTCACACAATATGGAAATGGCTCTTATTTCCCTTTAATCCCTAAAGCCTTCAGGAGATGCCATATTCCCAGTGCCCACACCTCATTTTGACCCCGTGCCTCACCCACACCCCACAAAGGAGGATCCCTAAATGAGCTTTCCCTTCCAACCTCTGCATTTCCACCTTGCCTCAACACTCATCTCACCAAGCTCCACAGAGAACAACCTCCTAAGGTGCTGGAGTAACTGGGGTTAAACTTTGGGGAATATTTCAGCTCTTCCTTGCTGGTTTTATTCCCTTTAAAAACATAAAAATCCTCCCAAGTTTGCTGTCTTGTTGAGGATGTAATTCTGCCTTGGGTCTGGAGGCAGCCATGGCATTTTCTGACTGGCATTGGAGGATTTTGGGCCTCCAGCAGCACGTTCTCCTCCTGTCTCCTCTGAGGAACAACCTTGAGATTTTTTAACTCCAAAATTAGAATTCTGAACTTGCTCTGGAGCGCCTCAAAAAAAGCTCTGTGTGAAATAGCTGTTTCTTGTCAGGCTCCTAAAATCCCTGGCGGTTAAACGTAATTTTTTAAAGGCTTTATTTGCTATCAAGCACCTGAATCCTGTATATTTCACAAGCTAATGAGCTCGTTTTTGAGGAGAAAATGTAGCTGTTAGGAATATTAACTGAAGTTATGCTTACTGCTGGAGCGTGTGTAGGGTGTGTGTAAAAATCCTGCTTTAATGTCTCATCTTGGAGTAAGTCCCAGAAGAGATTGATTCAATTTCCATTCATTATGGGAGCAAAACTTAAAACTGCCCCCATGTACAGACACTCACTGCTGGCAGCATCTTCCAGGCAGGGAAACCCTTCAAGTGCTGGGTGAAACCAAGGTGGGAATGGGAAGCTCCAGGGTTGGGTTTGGCTTTTCCAGGGTGGGCTCTGGCAGTGACAGCAAGTTCTGAATAAAAACATTATCATTTTAAATATATTGATATATTTTGTACAATACTTAGAATATTTACTCATCTCAGGTTTCATATTTGCCTTGAAGGTCCTTCTCTATCCCTGACCTTTGTGGGGTTGAGGAAAGTTTTATAAAACAGAAAAACCCCAGGGACTGGGAAATAAGCTGATCTTTAATAAGCTTAATAGATTTAGGGACTAAATTCTGCAGCCACAAAGTGTCTGTAGCAGAACACAGAGCCAGGGCTGCACAAAGCACCTCCAGACAAGAAACATCCTCTGCCTCATTAAATCATCACCTGGACATGAGTGTTGACTCTGAAAGGTTTATTACCCTAAATGCTATTGATTGGCAATAAACCACTGCATTTCCTCATTCACCATGCAGTGACTCAGTTCCTGACCCTCCCCAGCCCTGCAGGACCTGCAGGTGTGACACAGCTCTGGCTGCCCACCCATCCCAGATTTTCAGCACTTTTCCCAATTCCAGGACGTCTGTGACAGAAATCTTTGGTTGAACACCACTGGGTGCTTCCACCACATGAACAGTTAGCAATATTTTGGGAATTTTCCCCATTCGCTCCCCAAATTACGAGCTCAGACTCCACACGCATCCTTTAATTTCAGCTGGGCTAACCAAGAGAGGGAGGAATTGCTGCTCCTGGAGAACATCCAGGGTCAGAGCTCAAACACATCCCTACCGGCTGTCACCCTCTGCATGTCACAAACCTCCCAGCCGGGTTTGGGGCAGGGTTTTTGTTGCTCTGTGCTATTGCATTTGCAGTTCATATCACCAGTTAGAGTTGCTTCCTCACAAGATTTTTCTGATTGGCATCAAATCCTACCACACCGGAGGAAATGTTATCAATCCTGCTATTGACAGGGTTGTAAAGGAAGACTACAGACATGAGAGCCAATTAAGTGATCAAGAATCTCTTAATTGCAAGAGTATTAGGTGGAATCCCAAGTAAAGATAAAGGATTAAGAATTTAACACTACAAAGTGTTTTCTTTTTGTCTTATTTACTGTCTTCAGCCCCAGAGGAGCAATTTGTGTCTGTGGGGTGTTGCACATCCTCAGATCCCACATGGGAAAGTGGTTTTAAAAATAATCTAAGAATAAGTGGTTTTAAGAACAATTTCCCTCTTTCCACTTTGTGGGTGTGCAACCATTGTTTGCAGATTGACTGCAAACACTGTGATTACAAAATCCAGTGTTGCCTGTAAAGCAAGGCTAAACCAGCACTACCAGGATGGCAGTGCACAGCTGAATTAAGAGTTCATCTCTTGGTTAGCACGCACGTGCTTTGCTCACAAGGAGATGATTTCCCAGCACAATCTATCACAATTACTCCACATCATCTTTACAGCTTGCCCACTGCATCAAAATTCCATGCTGTGCTCTAAAACCCCACCCTGCAAGAGACCCTGCAGCAGGCTGAACAGGCTTCCCAAAGGGATGCACACACCAATCCTTGGTGATTTCTGAGCAACAAAAATCTGTGTTTTTCAATCAAGCCTGACATTACCTCTCCGGATAAGGGAGGGTCCTGCTGAGCTCCTGCCTTTGGCTGGCCATGATGGGATGGAGTTATTTGGGCAAGGTTGGATGGGCTTCCTCTGATTGTGCTGGGAACATCTGGGTTCAACGGCTAGAAGGTGGTTTTTGTACATTTTTGTACAAAATCAGTGCATTTTTGGCAGCCCAGGTAAGAGTCAGTGACTTTCCGCTCTGTGCCCCATGCACAACTCTGAGCTGCTCCACTGGGCAGAGCCCATTAATGTGGATTTAACAGCCAGGAACACCAGAGGGGCATTTCAAACCCAGAAAGCAAAGGTATTTATCTGAGACCCAGAGCTGAAACACCAGCTCACAACTTAATGCTTTTGCAATCTTTTCTTGGACATTGCTGAATGCTTGGGTGCAACACATGAGTGTGGCGATTTTTTCAAGGTTAGAAAGAAGCCCTACTGATTTATTATTTAAAAAGTAAATTTCTGAAGAGCATTAAAACCAGAATTAATTCTTAATTAAAATTCAAGCATTCAGACTCCAGGAAACTCAAACCTTGAGTTTCCATCAGTTTTATCAATTCAGCTCCAATGTTTATTGTGTTTATTGATGTCCCAAACACTCAGGCCATGAATGTGTCTCTCAATACAGAAATTAGAAATGAAATGCTTTATTATCCACCCTTGCTGCCTAAACCCTCCCCAACACCTCTGGAATCCCAGTTCCTGCAGGTTCCTCCCTTCCCTCCCTCCCTGGGTGTCCCCTTTGGCTGGGGCAGAGGGGAAGGAATAAACCCAACCCATCAGCCTGTTTAGCACAGGAAACATTCCTTACAGAAAACAAACAAAAACACAAACACAAGCTGACAGGTTTCCCACACAGCTTGAGCTACAGATTTGTCTCGTTGGTTTTGTTTGGTTTTTTTTTTTTAAATCTAAAATTTCTGGAGAGCCCACAGAGACATCTTGTGCCTGGATGACACATAGCAAGTCAGCAGTGCAGGAGGGGTCATGCTGGGGAATCTGGAAGGAAACTTCAGGAGAGGATGAAGTCACCTGTTGCTCTCTGAGCAGGTAAACCCTGTCCTTACAGGAAAATATCAGTGCTGAGAGCAGCACAATTCTGCTTGTTTGCCACTTGTCTTTGCAGTCCTGTAAGTGATGCAGAAGGGGAGGACCCAAAAACCTGACAGGCTGTCTCTGCAGGTTATTTTGCTCTTGTCCTTGGGCACTAAAAACCTGATCTGCGCCCAAAAATCAAAGCTCTCCTTTTAGTGCCTTTACATTAGTGAAATGTTCTGGCCTACATTAATGAAATGTTCTGGCTTTTGGAGATAATGTGCCTGGCCAAAAATCTGCCTGGATATCTCACATGCATGAATATTCCACCTGTCTGAACACCCCACCTGCCCTGAGCATCCCCAGCCTGGCCGGCTCAGAGCAGCTCCAGCCACAGCCCCAGTCCCACCCAGGGAGGACTCAGGACTACAAGGAGACACTTTTAGAGAGGAGCAGCGTTTAACTCCTCGCAGGGAAGCAGCTCTGACAGCACTTGCTGCAAGTAGGGCAGCCCTGAAATATCTCGGCAGCTACGGCAGGCAAGGTGGGAAACTCGTAACACGACGAGGAGAGCTTTGGAATGAGGTAAGTGAGTATTTTAGGCAATGAGCAGGGGCAGAGCCGAGTGAGAGCCCAGCAGGCTGCTGTTGTCAGGAGCAACCCCACTTCCCCCACAGGCAGCGTGCCCCAGGGCTCCCAGCCTCCCTCCTGTGTCCCACTCTGTGCTGGCACCACAGCGATCGCAGAGCGCGCTGACGTGCGTGAAACGGTTCCTGCCCAAAAATGAAACTCCAACGTTCACAAGTGCAAGAGACATCATTCTGAGAACAGGGGAGAAAGATGGAAAACAAATTCTGATGGCAGATCCCAGCTCTGCTTAAAGCCCAAATCTCAGAGTTCTGGTCTATTCAGGCTCCTTGGCTCCCAGTTAACACCCACATAACTTCATTCACAATAAGAGACTTTAACTGTGGACATTCTGTAATAATCCCCAAGAACCTCTCCCCCAAACCCAGTGGAAATCAGCAGATATTAAATTTGACACTCCTGTTTATTCCCTCATCCCCACATTTGGAGCCACAGCTGGCTGTGATATTCTGGTGGTCGATGCATTCCTCTCTATTACTTTCCACCTCTTGCACATGGAACAAAAGGCTACAAAGTGCAGACATCAAGGAGAAAAATCCCAGTTCCACTACATTAACTAAAGCTGTCTGCTATTGAAAGCAGTGATAGGTAATCTATAAAATAATTTCCACAACCCCACCATAAAAGAGTCCCATTGTCAGTGCAATCCAATAGTACCAGTGGCTGGGAGGGAAGTTATTCTACAATGAAAGTTACCCCACATGAAAAAAACAAACAAAACCAAACAAATATGTTTTTATCCTGCAAACCACATGTGTTTATGATGTGTAGAGCAGCAGCCTTGGAAATTACTGGGCATGAATTAAGGAAGCATCTATCAAGATCAAAGCTTGGGTAACAGCACAAAGATATGAAGACTACAACTGTCTGTAAACCAAAGGAACACTGGTAAAACCAGGTTTAATCACAGTTTAACAAACAGGCTGGATGAGAAGCCCAGCTTACTTAACCTCCTGCATTTAAGGAGGTTTTTAAGGATATTTTAGGATAAAATAGGTTTCCAAGCCACCCTCCAAAACAGGTCCAATTCTTTATTCCCTCTTATAAAACACAACCAGCAATCCAAACTCAGTTCTTAGTCCCTGGTAAAACTCTCCAGATCTCTGCCCCTTGTCACCTTTGGTGCTCAGCCTCAGTGGTTTAGGAGCCAGGCTGGCTGGGCACAGGCAGCTCAGATGTGCCCCTCACATTTCCCAACCAGAGAATATCCAGTGCCAGCTCTGTGCTGCCCAGTTCCCCTTCTGGCAGCACATTCCCAGGTCAGAGGTGCTCACAGATTATTTAGGATGCAGAGCCAATACAGAAACCCCACAAAGCTCCAGCCCCTGCCCTCCCTCTGTTATTGGCAAACTGGGAGTTGCTGTGTGCTGCCCAATCCCTTGGATTGAAGGGACTGCAGCACTTTGTTGTAAAGCTTGAGCTGATCTTTGTGGCCAAGCCTGCGTCCATCCCCAGCACGGCCCCAAAGAGCAGCAGGACCCTGCTCTCACCTCACAGAAATGAACGCAGGGGAAGGATAAGAGTCAGGGATGATGAAGGCAGCTGCTCCACCTCATTCCTGCTGCTCCTGACCCACCCCAAGGCTCTGGGCAGGCAAGCTGAAGCAGCACAGCCTGATTCCAGCTGAAAGGAGATGGGGCTGAGCCTCCCATCCTGAGCTCCGTCCATGCCCTGCCCTCTCCCATCTGCTCTCCTCCTGCACCCTCAGCTCTGCAGTGCAGATTTGGTGGGGCTGGGGCATGGGAGCCATGGAAAAGCAATAACAAGCACCTCAGCTTACAAATGTGAAGCTTGTGAGGATTTTATCTGGCCAAACCTATTCCATTTCCAGCACAACAGCCAGCCCAGTGCAGCAGGCTCGAGAACCCAGCCCTCTGCCTCCCCAGCTGAGGCTCTGCAGAGTCAAACATTAAAATGATTCAAGGCAGAGATAACACAGCTCCAGTCCCTGGCACAGCCTCCTCAGCTGCTCATCATTCAGTGTATTTTGGAATTCCTGAGCAGTGGAGGAAGCAGCAGTAAAGCTGGTGCTTTATGCCTGGCCCAGCTACAAGTGGAGACAAGCTTTTATTTTCTCTTTCCAAGAACTCATTCAATCGAATCCAATTTCAAAAGCTTTGGAGAATAATTTGAAATATCAGGAATTCTGGGTTCCTTCTGAGCCTCCACAGTGCCTTGACACTTCTCAGTGGCTCGGAGGCTACAAATTCAAGTAGAACTAATGGCAAAACAGCTTCTTCGATTACATTGTGAAGGTGCAGCTTGTGTAAGCAAATATCTGTCAAACATTCCCACCTCTACCAAGCTCCTGCAGATACTTACTTCAGGTGGAAGTATTTTTAGCATAATTGCCATTAAATGAATTATAGGAAGCCAATATAATTTTACAACTGACGAAAAATATTGCCACTTTACATCATTAAACCGACTTTTAGAACTGCTGCGATCGCATTTCGCCCATATATCGTCTGTCAATAGAGCTGAGGTCCATAAAAGCAGGCCAGCTTTACAGAACACTTGAAATGCACTTTATGTGCAGCCAGAGACACTTTACAGAGAGCAGTATGTGCTTGCCTCTCTCCAGACTGGAGGTACAGAGCAGATTGGGGGCACACAGAGCTTTGCCTGCATCCCCACTATGTCCCCTGGCAGTGACACTGCCCCAGCCTTTCATAGGACACCATGTCCCAAAAAGGACACTCAGGCACACAGGGAGCTGTGGAGGCACAGTACAGCTCCTGGACATGGTGTCCACATCAGCCACAGGTGATTTTGGGCACACAGAGCTTTCCCTGCATCCCCACGATGTCCCCTGGCAGTGGCACTGCCCCAGCCTGTCAGAAAACACCAAAAAGGACCCTCAGCCACACTGGACATGGTGTTCCCAGCAGCCACAGGTGATTTTGGGCACACAGAGCTTTCCCTGCATCCCCACGATGTCCCCTGGCAGTGACACTGCCCCAGCCTTGCAGAGAGCCCCAAAAAGGACACTCAGCCACAGGGAGCTGGGGAAGCACAGTGTCGCTCTGATATTTTCTGAAAAATCCCTTTGCCAGGATTTTTCTCCTGAGAAGCCTCAGAGGAAAAGAAAAACAATGATTATCTGCTGCTGTGGAATGCAACAGGTGCATCTGTGATTG
>JAWWMS010000048.1:13186001-13198834 GCA_035048045.1 Chlorospingus semifuscus
AGCTGGCCCCAAACAGCCACACCTGAGCTGCAAACAGCCACACCTGAGCTGCAAACAGCCACATGCACTGAGTGCCCTGGGATCACTGCCTTCACCTGCATTCCCAGAGGATTCCTGCTCTGCAGGCAGGACACAGCTCCTGTGTGCCCTCACACACCTGGATATTCTGGGATCACAGCCAAGCCCTGGGGCTGTGTTTGTGGTCAGCCCTCTCCCGGCTCTTGGCCAGCTCTGCCACACCATCAAACCCACCTGGGGACACTTGGGGACTTCTGTGGGCCTCATATGCATTAAAAGGAAGGAAAAGAAATAAAGGTATGTGGCTACTTTGAAGCACAAGTGATCACAGAGGGACTAGATTCACACATAAAATATACATTTGTACATAAAAGCAAAATATACATTTCTACTGTGCCAAAACAGAGACTGAACCTGTGTTTGATATGAACACTGAAGTCCTGACCACAACAGAGCAACTTATAATGGTATTTTTAAAAGCAATAATAGCAAAAGATATATCATCAAGTTAGAGACTCCTGAACAATTCTCCCAACTCTACAACATCATCCAGACATCAACCTGAGCACCGATCACAACTCTGATCAAAGAAGCAGACACAGATCCAGCAGAGCACCACAAACCCCATCAATACCCAGGGAACAGCATTGGGATGTTTTTTCCATGTGACAGACATGGTAGCAATGACCTTCACACATTTCTAAATAAATTTTAAAAGGTTTTTTTGGGTAATAGTTTAACTCCACCAGTTCTGGCTGAACAAAGCTGCCTCCACACTGTCCATTGTTTGGAGCTGCTATTTAATGGGAGAACTTTTTTCTCTCTTTCCTTCTCCTCCCCCCTCCCTCCCTCCATGCTACAGGAATGCAATCCCTCTGAAATGAAGCATCAACGCCCAGGACACACATCTGTAATGCAGCCCAGGAGCCACAATCACACCCTCAGAAAGGAGCAATCCGTGAAGCAAAATACACTCTGTGCCTGCATGCTAATGCAGCAATTAATCATTCTGATACCCTTGCTCTCTCCCCTGCTCATTTTCCCTTGATTTTTTGATGTCAGAACCAACTCAGTAGAACAGCACACTTTTAAAAAATCATCTTTCAAGTAGCAACATTAAACACCTCAGAGTGGAAAGCAAACAAATCAATACATATTATAGCACTCATGGTATAGCGAGCTCCAGAGCTACAGTTGCAAAGACACAAAACCTCTTCTGAAGGAAGCAAAATCCACCTGAAATCCAGCAGCAGCTTTGCTCCAAAACCCACCCAGAATTCCTTCTTCCCAGCCCCCAAAGAGCTCCACAATGGCTGTACCACCAAAAAACAAATCTGAAGGGAAAAAGGTCCCATTTGTTCCTTCCCATTTGAAGGACAAAACCCTGTTCCAGGCAAAACCCTCCCATCAGCACAGCATGGCACAAAAAATACCACTGAGAAGGCCAAAAGTGACCACAAAGGAACAGCAAAACAAGAATAAACTCCACCAACAATACATATTTTGAGGGTTCTATGAAAGTTGAAAGCCTTCCCTTACCTTTAGAAGCACACCAGGAACCAGCAGCAGCAGGGCAGGAACCTCCTGCAGCAGCAGCAGCAGGTGATGGAATGTTCTGGTGGTGGCTTTTGTGGGCTTTGTGGTGGGTTCTGGTTGGTTCTGGTTGGTTCTGGCACAGGTGTTGCCAATAATGAGGTTGGTTCTGGTTGGTTCTGGCCCAGGTGGTGCCAATAACAAGGCTCATTAGCTCTAATGAGGTTGATTAGCTGCACCTGTGGCCAGTGAGAGCCCCCTGCCCTGGGCTGGGCTCAGCCGGAGGAGATGGCAATTCCCAGCTCAGGTTTAATGCATTCCATGTTTGGATCCACACGTGGCAATTAACATTCATTTGCAAGAACAACGGGCTGATTAATCAGCTGGGATTGCAAATGACACACTTGCACTCGAGGCTCGTTTTGTTTTGCACCGTGCATGGTATTTAGCTAAACCTGTGATTAAAGGCCAACTTCTGAGGCCTTGAGGAGTAAACTTCAGCTTTGATGTTGCTGATAAAGGCAGGAGTTTTCAGAGCATTCGATCCTGTGGGGGAGCAAAGGGAAATTAGGTGTTTTGCTCTTTGTCAGTGATTATGAAATCCAGCAGCATTTTAAATTCACTGAAGATTTGCGCTGCAGAGGGGACGCAGGACTTTATTAGCAGAAGAGGGAGAACACAGGGTATGAACGAAGCTGGGATGCAGAAATCACAGTGACGGAACACAGTGCTTTGCTGTTCCAGGTTCAAGCAGCTCAGGCACTGTGCATTGACCCCAGGGCACCCAGAGAATGCCCTGCAGAGCCAGCTGCTGTGGGTGGAAACAAGGAATAAAATCACCTTGCATTACTCCTTGCTTGTAATGATATTTATCACTTTTTTAGTACCATGGCTCTCTGATTTTCAACAAAGAGTTCATGTTGATTTATGGGTGAGGAGAAGGCCAGAAACAGGAAGGTTTTGGGGCACCCCAGCTGCAGTAGGGGCGCAAACCCATGTTCAATCCCATGCTCCAGCTTTCCTTCCCAAGTGCCTCTTCCCACACAATGTGCTGCCTCATCTCCTTGGCTGAGCCTGACACTTTGTCTCATGCTTTTGGTTATTTTCCTGCCTTCCTCCTGAGTCATTCTGTCATACTTCACCAGACCTTTACATCCCAGGTGCTACAGACCCACTAGCAATGTGTTACTGCTCGTGTGATCCACCCTCCTGAGCACAGCAGCTGCAGAGGAATCCTCAGCATTCAGCTCAGAGCTTGGGCCATCGTCCAGGCTGGGAAAATGGTGATACTGCCTTAAATGACTAAATAAAAGAATTCTTTAACTCAGGGGCTATTAGCATTAGAGGACAATGACCAGAGCTCCCTTCAAGGTTTCCTTCCATTCCCTCAGGTCTGTCCTGTTGATTAATTTGAATCTTTTGCTCATCCCCAGAGGATCAGCATTAGTCACTGGGAAATGGGATGAAATGCCCCTCGCAGTGCAGAGGGCAAACCCAGGGCTGTGACCAGCTCTGTCCCCCTTCACACACGTTGGCAGCACCTCTCTGCACACAGATCTCACCAGGCCCTGCTTTCCCCTGCAAAGCTGCTTCACAGGAGCTTCACAGGAGCTTCCCCTCTGTCAGTCACAGGAGGCTGAATTGGAAAGACTCATTCCCAAAAACCATTTTAATAGAAAAATGATAAGGCTCTCAACAGATAGTATTTGCATGAGATCGCTGAACTGCCAAGCATCAGTTTGTAGGTGAGCAGCAGCCAACAGTCAAGGACTTCAGCCTTCAGTCTGAGCTTGCTAAGAGTAGTTCTTCTGATAATTAAACACTAATGTTCTTCCATGAGTACATTATAATGAAATAAATTGCTTCAAGGGAACAATAAACTACAGGCAGCATCTGAAGCATTTTAACAGCACAGAGCATTTGGCTGCTGCAAGACTCACTCAAAGAGGAGAAAGGTAATAACATCTCAGAAGCCATTTAAGAAACAATTTTCTGAACTTTCAGGGTTTGTGGGGACAAGCTGGGGCACTCCAGTGTGTGATTTGACTCGTTCTCAATGGCTCACCTGGATGGAAACACACACATGGTGCTCGCTGTGGAGCAGGGACAGCACTGGCCACGATGGCTCTGGGCTCAGGGTGGCTTTGGCACCTGTGCTGTGAACATCCTGAGAACATCCCAGAACGTTTCTATTCAGTTTCTCCTGCTAATCTCTTATCACAGCACTTGCCTGCTGTGGTTTGGATGTGAAGAGTGCCTGTAACTCACCTGGGCAGCCTGTCTGGCCCCACAGCCCCCGAGCACTGTACTCATCTCCAGGGACACAGCTCACAGCAAATTCAGTAACAATTCCAGACAAAAGCCAGGCCCTCAACAGCAACATTTACTTGCCTCCCAAAGCAGAATACATGAAATTATTATTGCAGCTTCCCCATACTTAAAGTGTGCTATAGAAATATTTACAAAGAACTGAGAAAGTGTATGGCACATATGTTTCCAATCGAATGAAACTCTGCACGTGCCTCTCTAATTTAAGATAATATCCTGACATTTGAAATGTAAGTTGTGAGCACAGCAATAATAAAAATTTTAACTGTCTGTTCTCTCCCTGCAGGGCAGCAGTGAGGGATTTCTCTTTCTTGACTTCTTTAACTTTTGGAGCTGGTGGAAAATACATTTTTCTATCATTATGCTTGCTTTAAACACCAGGTTGAGCTTGTTCTGCTTGAAGAGTTAGCTGCTGCAAAGGGCTGATTTAAAAGAATAAATCATGTTCATGTTTATAGTGCAATTTGCAAGCAGTGATGAACATGTTCTGTGAATGGGAGCTGCACATGGTAAAAACTCTCTGGTACCCAAATCCCAGCAGCCATTGTGAATGTAAAAATGCAGAGATCACCCTGAGTCGTGTGCAACAAGAAAGAGAAACCTCCTTTCTTCTGCTCTCTCAGTGTGCCACAACTGCCTGTACATTGGCCCTTAGCCAAGACAGATGGATTATCACTAAACAAATTTCAGTAAAGCCTCCTTGCATTTACATAATGTAAGTTTCTAACATTTAAGCAATTAAAAGGATTGGTGCTTATGGCTTTAAAGAACTTGTGGGTTAATTACGACTCACTCGTTCTGTGCATATGATGGGAGAGAGAAAATGAAGATTTTGGGAGTTAAGGAACTTGCTCACTGCTTTACCCTACATGGGGCACGCTGCTTTGTTGAAGGACTTTTTTTGCTTGAAGAGGAACAATGAGGGTTGAATTTCAATTTGGTTTCAATGCACAAATCCCCTTCCATAAAATCTGACTTTCAGAATGGGATTGACTTCTTTGAAGTTCTGAAGATGCAGTTTTGTTTCACATGAAGAAGCTAAAGACAGCCCTTCTTGGCTGTATTCTGAATTTCCCCCTTTAATTTGAATGTGTTCTTGCAGTTCAGGTAAACACAGGTCCCTTGCTGAATCTCCAGAGCCTTGTGGAACAGAAATCCTGATTTAGGCAGCACCACAGGGAACAGGACACTGACTGAACGTGGTGTCCAGCAAGGTGGTGCCCCATGGAAAGCACCTTTTAATCTGCTTTTTGACAGTCTTGTGTTTCCCCATGCAGGAAAGGGTGGCATTCCCTGAAATTGGGGGTACAGCAGGAGATGGTGGCGCTGACTGCAGTGGGTGAGCAATAAACACAAGCACAGCTCCTGTTCTCCACGCCAGCAGGAACAAAGGCACAGCTGTGCTTTGGTTGAAGTTCTGTCACCCAGTACAGAATAAGTTTAAAAAGTATTAATTTTTTTATTTTTATTTTCAATTATCTCGGTTTCCTTTCTTGTTTTGACTCATTTCATTTTGGAGGTGCTTTTTCTTTTCAAGGTAAGAAAATAGACATTAAAAGTGGGTTCTGGTACACAGCATCCAACTATAATGAAAAAATACATCAGGCAACTAAACTGTAGCACAGAAAAGCTTCACTGGATTCTCCTGCTGAAACTGAATGATGGCTGTGCCAAATGTTTGCAAAACTGAATAAGTACTTTTTTATTATTATAACAGGGTACAGAGGCTCCAATCATCACCCACTAAAATTCCAAGCAACTCTTGCTGTGTTGGGTGCTGCACAAAGATTGAGTCAATGGTCAGTGCTAATAAAATCAAATAAACAGGGAAATCACATCAGGGGAAAAAAGAGAGAGATAAGAAACCCATGGGTTTATGATTTATCAGCTGATTTATCCAAGGACATTGAGAAAGTCTTCACCTGGAATGAGCGTTTAAATCCAGACCTTTGCAGCCCTGTTCTTTCAGTCCTTAAACAACTTCCTGTCTCAAAGTGCAAAGAAAATTTTCCTGAGATTTTACCTCTTTTGTTCTGCCCAATTTTATTACTTTAAACCACATTTAGAGGACACTGATTTTTCCTTTGTGAAAACTAAGTATTAACCAACATTAAAGCTCCATCCTTTGATTTCTCTACATAAGATCAAATTTAAAACTTCATGTTACTCAAAAAAAAACAAAACCAAAAACCCCCTAATCCCATCCTTTTTAAATGGAATTCAGCTCTATTTTTACTTACTTTTTTATTCTCCTTTTCCTTTCTATTTTGTTCTGCTCTATCGAAATAGGCCTCCTGGTAAGTAATGCCAGTTAATAGCAATTACTTAAAGTATATTTTGTTTAGTAGAGAAGCAAAAATCATCCTTGATTTCTTGATGTATTCTGTAATCCATGTCATATGGATGGCTCTGTAAATCTTTCTAATGCCTAATAAAATACACTACTGAATAGCACACTCATTACATATTAAACTGCAAATTCTGCTGCCTAAGTGCTGGTGTGTGGTTTGAAAACAATAAAACCAGCACAGAGTTATGAATTACAATCAGTTTTCTACATTTCTGATTCATAAAAATACATTTTTATGCTCTCTCCTTAGCCAGCACCTGAACTTTTCATCCAGCCTGTGCCAAATGAATGCAATCAAAGCAAACTGTCTTTATTTACCGCTGCGTAAGGAAATGTCCCATTGTTTCTAAATCTGACCCCACATGAATGTTCAGAAGGTTGGGTTTATTTATTCTTGTCACTTTTTGTTTTGTTTTGCTTCCAGGTCAGGGCTCACAAAATTTGAATTTCCTCCCCTAAATGTTTTTGTATTTCCTGTGTGCTGCTTTGGTATTCCAAATAAACACATTTGGGTTCTACATGTGGCTTTGGTTTGCTATTCCATTCCTCTCCCTCTCCTTCCAGTCTCTTAGAGAGATGATTGCTTTCAGAACAGCCTGTTTCAAAATAACCCCAGCAACCACAGTCCTGAGGAACTCTGTCCTTTTCCACGATTTCAGCTTTCCTGAAGTCTTTGCAACACTTCCTGCTGGTAGTAGTTTTTTTCTCCCACTGCTGTCCTCATCATTTCCATTTTTCTGCTGGTCTTTTTCCTTTCCCCATCCCTGCCTGTAACCTGTAGCCATGAGACCCCAGAGAATTACAGAAGGGAATAAAGTTTCTGTGCTGGCAGCCCCTGGTCAAGAGGCCTGAGAGGCAACTGGGAATTGCAGAAGATATCCCAACCAGTTGGGAATGGCAGAAGATATCCCAACCTGTTGGGAATGGCAGAAGATATCCCAGCCAGTTGGGAATGGCAGAAGATATCCCAGCCAGTTGGGAATGGCAGAAGATATCCCAGCCAGTTGGGAATTGCAGAAGATATCCCAACCAACTGGGAATGGCAGAAGATATCCCAACCAGTAGGGAATGGCAGAAGATATCCCAACCAGTTGGGAATGGCAGAAGATATCCCAACCCGTTGGGAATTGCAGAAGATATCCCAACCCGTTGGGAATGGCAGAAGATATCCCAACCAGCTGGGAATGGCAGAAGATATCCCAACCCGTTGGGAATTGCAGAAGATATCCCAACCAACTGGGAATGGCAGAAGATATCCCAACCAGCTGGGAATGGCAGAAGATATCCCAACCAATTGGGAGTTGCAGAAGATATCCCAACCAATTGGGAGTTGCAGAAGATATCCCAACCAGTTGGGAATTGCAGAAGATATCCCAACCAGTTGGGAATTGCAGAAGATATCCCAACCAACTGGGAATTGCAGAAGATAGCCCAACCAGTTGGGAATGGCAGAAGATATCCCAACCTGTTGGGAACGGCAGAAGATATCCCAACCAGTTGGGAACTACAGACGATATCCCAACCGGTTGGGAATCGCAGAAGATGTCCCAACCACAGAGTCCAACTTTTCCCACGGGTATATAAATCCCTCTCCCCATACATTATCCACATTGACCCATATTATTTTGGACACCATTTTAATCTTTCTGGCCCCAAGATGTAGGGTTTTCTCTTTTGGTTGTATCTTGGGCAGCCACCATGGTTACCCACCCCAGCTCTCAGGGGCTTCAGCTCTTTCCTTCACCTGCTCTGAGTGAAATGAAAAGTTTGACTCCAATTAACAATTCCCAGAAATTGCTGCAGGTAGAGAAACAATCACTTCACTACAAAGTTGAATCCATATGGGTTGTACAGAATTAAATAGAGCACAGAGGGTACAATTTCTGGAAGAAAAGAGGATCTAAGAGAAAGTAACATCACTCAGATCAGGTTAAGAGATACTTGACCAGAGAAGGTCAGGAAAACTTTTAAAAGTTTTGGATAGAGGAATCTGCAGCTTTCTCAGCTGGGGATGACTGAAAGCTCATAGTTCAACCTTGCACCTCACATGAAAGCATTTCCCATCTGTGTAACAGCAAGACTGAGGAATTTTAGAGAAGGGAGCCTAGGAGATGGCAGGAGGATCTCTGTGTTGGTCTGTTGTTGATTGTTAAAACATCCTCAGCTTCTCACCAGAAGGTTTCATTCCCAAAAAGTCTCTTACGAGGTCAGTTGTCCTTGAAGAAACTTTATGACTTGAAAATGTACAGAAAAGGATGAGGAAATATTAAGGGCGAGTACAGTTTTCCAACACCCCCACTTGCAAAAAAAAGTCTGAAATAGCTCTCAGCCTCATTTGTTATTTGGTTTTTTAAATTTTTCTGATAAGTTTCCACATCCCTAAATATACTCCACTAGTTTGGCAAGGTGGCTGGAAAAATGAAGTTGGATTTGATCTGTGGATGGGCATGGCAGGGAGTGCTGGGACTCAGACTGATTCTGAGCTTATGCAGCAGTTAATTTATTGCTGGGCTAATTGAATAATGCATGAGACCTTCCACCTGAGACTGCTGAAGTTCCTTTATGATCTCCATGCAGCTTTGGAAGGACTGTGATAAACCTCTTCCAGCTCACATTCAGTACCTACTCTGGAACATTCTGAGTGTCAGCTTCTGAAATATGGAGTGGTGATTGCATGCTATGGAAATTTGCTCAGATTTGGCAAGTATTTAATGGTGCTTTCCATATTTTCCCCTGAATTTTTATCATCCCAATCAATTCAGAAGAAGATGAAACATTCAGATCTTAATAAGGCTGTAAGCAAGCATTTATTTCCTTTATAATTTTCTATTAATTACACAGCAGCTAATGACTTTTAAGAGTCTGATATTAATTAATTTACATTGGCTGTCTTTAATTGCCTATTAAATACCTGGACTCATTTGTGAGATTTACATGGAGTTGTTGCCAAAAATGTCTTGTGCAACTGCACCAGATCCTTTTTCTGCCTGAATTCTCTATTGTTCCATGCCATATTTATCATGGTTACTTTCCTTTTGCACAGCTAGCCTCTTAGCAGCTTAGATCTAAAAGCATTTAAAGTAATTATCCTCTGTAATTACCTTCCTCCATTTCCCTCACTCTTTTCTAATAGTAAAAAAGCCAAAAAAAAAAAAGCCCTGCTCAACAACAAAACAGATTTGATCAGCTGTTGGCCAGGCATGAATTATTTACAAAGAATAACTGTGTAATCTATAACAAAGCATACACTAACAGTTAAGACTTGTCCCTAAGGCTAAAAGATGAATTTATCCTCCAAGGAAAATTTTTAAATTGCAAAAAAATTCTGCAATTCCATGCTGGGAAGCAAATGAGCTATTTTTAGCATTTCAGATTGTGCAGGATGTTTCCCTGGTCGTGGCCTGCAGAGATGGGAATGAGGTTTTCCACCTCAAGCAGGTTTTCCAACAGAACGTCCCCCAGCACATCCCTCCCTGCCCAGCTGCCCAGCCTGGAGGAAGCTGCCAAGGAAACAGGAATGGTTTTGAAGCTGAGTCCATTGGAAGGTTCCCTGACATGACACATCACTGCCAACGCTTGCACTTCACAAAAAGCCATTTCCAGGGGAAGAATATTCCACAGGAAAATTTGTCTGTCTCTCAGTAATTGGCCATGCCCTGAACCAGGAGCGCTTCTTCCTTGTTTCCCTTCTGTAATCTTATCTGACGTAGCTGTGGATGTTCCTATTATCCACACAAATGTCTAATCCCTTTTGAATCCCACTAAATCCTTATCTGTCCCACAGGGTAAATTTTCTTTGTGTAAAAACCCTGATTCCTTTTAGCCTTTTTCAGATTTGTAAGTGATCCATCTCTCTTGTCCTTGTGTGATGAGAAAGGGTGAGCAGGAGTTTCCTTCCACCTGCTGCGTGTTGTTTTGCATGCCTCTTACACATTCTTATTTCATGAGCTTCTCCACTAGGATAATATCCTTAATCCTTTCCAGCCTCATTTCCTAGGGAGGGGGTTTGTTTAAACAGGACCTTTTTCCCTTTGGATGGAGAAGAAAATAAAATTATGAGATGTGAAATCTATAATTTGACTGACCAGAACTGTAATTTTACGCTAGTATAATTCCATTGAAATCAGCATCCCCTAATGTGTGAGGCTTGGCTGTGCTCTGCCTGTGCCTGCAGTGGCACCATATCATTTTGTGTCCTCTGCTGCAGTTTCCATCCTTTTTTTGAGGCACAGCTGTACCCTGAGCAGAAGGCTTCCTGCGACTCTCCCAAGGCTTTCTGTGACCTGCTTCCAAACAATTTGGACACTCACACCCTGCCCAGGCAGAAAGCTCTTGGAGAGCATCTCTGGGCTGATTTCACTGCTTCAAATGGGCTTGGCAAGGAACGGGAGATGGATGGGGAGGAGGGAGACACCACGTGTGGCCATTTATTTTAAGATATGTAAATGGCTGGCAATACTCTCATTCCATCATATTTTATACCAGCAGCTGTATCTTAATTACAGAACAAGTTCTGTTTTATAGTGATGATATTCAGAGCCTGCACCTTCACTTGGGTAAGGTGCACTTAACAAATGCCTCAGCCACAACAGGATAAATGGATAAATGAGGATAAATGGAAGATTATTTTCCCTGCTGCACAGATGAGACACAGGAAGAGTTAAGTTATGCCCAGAGGCTTGTAGGAGATTTATTATGAAGGTGGAAGCTGGATCTGAAGCTTCCAAGTCCCAGTTTGGAAGTCTGAAGCCCCAGCACTGCTCTGCCTTGTTCCTCAGAGAAGCTCAGAGTGGGATTTGTCTCTTTTCCACCCCTGTCCATCTACTCCTCCTGCTCAGGGCCTTCAAACTTTTGTTTGCTTCCCTTCCTTTGATGAACTCGGTGTCTTTGGGGGTCTGGCACAGAGAGACTCCACTCCTGTGACCCCCAGAGCTGAGTGCCTCCTGAATTGGGATTGAATTGGAATTAATGAACACGCAGGAGGTGCTCCAGCCCTGATCAGCTCCACGAGAGAAGCAGGAGCAGCACAGATAAAGCAGCTCTCCTTCTGCTGATAATTAAGTGACCTTGTCAGAAATTATAGATGTTTACTTATTCAGCAGAGAATACATGAGGAGAGAAATAAAAGGACATGATCGCCTTTATATGTCAAATCAACTATAAAAAAAAATCCAGCTTAAGATAGAAAAAGAAGGAAAGTCTGTCACCTAAATCTTTATTTTCAGAAGCCAGTATATAATGGAACCAATGTGACAAAAGCTTGAACAATACCTTCATGCATTTTTTAGTTTTTATATATGCAAATCAAGTAAATGTAGGGCTTAAGGCTGCTTATTTAACAGCTGTATAATGGGAGCACTAATGAGCTTTGGCTTGAAAAATGCATATTTCAGGCAAAAGAAATTATTTGTGTCAATACTACTGTGTGGGTGATAGAGAGGTGTAAAAGAGGATTGATAATCCAAATAGCAGCAAGTAATTCCATACTGCCCCAATCAATGGGGACACCCCTGATGGCTGCAATGAATTCATTCCTGTGTCCCAAATGACAGAACTGTGTCCTTCCCCAGGCCCAGAGCACACCTGGGGCAGCCTCCACAGGAAAGGGCTTGCCAGCATTTGCTTTGTGCAGCCTGTGAGAAACCTGAGCTCTCCTCGGCCCAGGAACAAGAAATAATTGTCATAAATTGTAATAAATGGAATAAATAACTGTTTGTAATAAATCCTAAAGCTTGTGATGATCCCACGCAGGTTCCACGACTTGGGAGGGGTCCATGGGTCCAAGAGATCCCAGATTCAGGGATGTGTCCCAACAAGGCTCATCCCCAGTGCCTGGAGAGCTGGCCAAGCACCTCAGGTTTGCTCCTCATGCATCCATTCATTGGGCTCCCATGCATCAGTTAATTGGGTTCTGATGCATCAGTAATTGGGTTCTGATGCATCAGTAATTGGGCTCTCATGCATCAGTTAATTGGGCTCCCATGCATCAGTTAATTGGGTTCTCATGCATCAGTTAATTGGGTTCTCATGCATCAGTTAATTGGGTTCCCATGCATCAGTTAAGTGGGCTCTCATGCATCAGTTAATTGGGCTCTCATGCATCAGTTAATTGGGCTCTCATGCATCAGTAATTGGGCTCTGATGCATCAGTTAATTGGGCTCTCATGCATCAGTTAATTGGGCTCTCATGCATCAGTAATTGGGCTCTCATGCATCAGTTAATTGGGCTCTCATGCATCAGTTAATTGGGTTCCCATGCATCAGTTTATTGGGTTCTCATGCATCAGTTAATTGGGCTCTCATGCATCAGTTAATTGGGCTCCCATGCATCAGTTAATTGGGCTCCCATGTATCAGTTAATTGGGCTCTCATGCATCAGTTAATTGGGCTCTCATGCATCAGTAATTGGGTTCCCATGCATCAGTTTATTGGGTTCTCATGCATCAGTAATTGGGCTCTCATGCATCAGTAATTGGGCTCCCATGCATCTGTTAATTGGGCTCCCATGCATCAGTTAATTGGGCTCCCATGCATCAGTTAATTGGGCTCTCATGCATCAGTAATTGGGCTCTGATGCATCAGTTAATTGGGCTCTCATGCATCA
>JAWWMS010000048.1:13198934-13213906 GCA_035048045.1 Chlorospingus semifuscus
ATTGGGCTCCCATGCATCAGTTAATTGGGTTCTGATGCATCAGTTAATTGGGCTCTCATGCATCAGTAATTGGGCTCTCATGCATCAGTTAATTGGGTTCTCGTGCATCAGTTAATTGGGCTCTCATGCATCAGTAATTGGGCTCCCATGCATCAGTAATTGGGCTCCCATGCATCAGTTAATTGGGCTCTCATGCATCAGTTAATTGGGCTCCCATGCATCAATTCATTGGGCTCCCATGCATCAGTTAATTGGGCTCTCATGCATCAGTTAATTGGGTTCTCATACATGAAGTAATTGGCTGTTCAGACATGCAGCAGTGGGCACTCGTGCAGAAGTTATTTGGGCACCCATGCATGAAATAATGGGGCACTCCTGCATGAAATAATTGGGCATTCATGCCCAAATCAATTCTGTGCTCCTGCATGGAGGCACTGAGCAGTCATGCAGCTGTTTTTGACTAATTACAGGATTTTTTTTAATGCATGCAGAGCCCCAGCTAGCCAGATGTTGTATCACTGTCAAGTCACCTGCCCAGCAAAGTACCTTAACTGAGATATTTAGGAACAGAAAAGATCCTGGGCTTCATATTAATTTAAATGGCATTTTTAGTTAATGAAGTAATTATGACATTTACTTGATCATATACTCCAGAAGCAAGTATCATAATTTCAATTATTTTTTTAAAAATAAAATTATTACTTTTATGCTTTCTATAAATAATGTGATTCACCTCTAGCTATCATCCAGAGCTCCATGCCCACCTCACTGCTGTGCCCAAGGGCTCTGCATCTGTACTGGAGAAAACCTTTAGAAAGGAACCAAAGCAAACACCAAGAAGCCAAACACTCACAGAGCCTGAGAACTGTTTAAGGCAAGTGGTTCTTGGGCCTTGCAATACTTACATTTTCTTAAATGTGATGGCTGTAAAACACACCTGGCAAATTAGGAACAGGATGAATTTTAAATGCTGCATCAGGGCCCTCTGAGTTTAAATCAATGTGGCATAATTAACGCTGTTCCTCCCAGATAAAGGTCTTCTGGGCTGTCAACATTTTTTAATACTCTTAGGTCTGAATAGAATGTTCTTTTGGCAGTAGATATTAGTTGGCAGGAAAAATTACTCATGACCTTTTAGCTTACACAAATAATTCAGGCTTCTTTTTTTGCTCAAAGCCTGCACACTGCATCTTCCAGAAAAAGTGCCAAAACATAATGGAAATAATTCCATTTTAGCATTCAGTGCTGGGTGGTTGTTTTCAGGCAAGAAAAAAAACAATATGCACTTTTTTTTTTAAGGGCTAAAGTCCAAGAAAGACAGAATTTCATTATTAGACCATGCAAATTACTCAGTGGCCTGTGTGCCATTGGTACTCATAATATTTGGATTTTCTTCCTGTATCCTGAGCGTTTCTGGCCAAGTGCTGGAAGCGGGCAGGCTCTAACGTGCAGCAGTTGTGTGGATCGTGTCCCTCCCAAGGCATCAATGTCACTTTGTGCCATAATTCTGTGCTGGGGACTGTGCAGGGCTCTGTATGAACAGCTTGGGAGGGGCACTGAAAGCAGAGGAGCCAGGCTCCGGAATTCTGGTTTAGAGTTCAGTCTGTGCCTGTGGTGCTGCAGATCTGCAGCTGCTCAGAACCAGGGAGGCAGGGATGGAGAGCAGATGCTCCCTTCAGGACCCAGCTGTGCCTGTGGAAGAGGTTGTGGCCCCCAAGTGCCCACAGTGACCCTCCTGGTCTGCTGGGAGTGCGGTTGGCATCAATCACTCCACTTGTTTAAGGCCAGAATTAACCAGACTCTCTCAGATGGCTTGTTCGAATCAGCTAAATGGAACCTTGCAAATCTTTGCTGAATTACTGGGGAGAGAAAACTTCTGCCCAGAAAGTGATTCAGGCAGGAATCTCTCCTGTTGCTGGGGCCAGAGCTGGAAAAGTGATTTTTGCTGGTTTTACTCCTCAGTTTGGTGGCGGTGCTCACACACCAAGGGGAAACAGTGCTGAGTGTAAAGCCCTGACCCAGCAGCTCTTGCACACCCTGAGAAATTACCCTGCCAGGTTACTTTTACTAAATTCTCATGGTCCAACCTTCATAAAGACAGCACTAAATAAAAAGTTTTCACTCTGTAGTAAACTTCAGGCACTCTGAATTGTGGATATTTGTTCTCATCCTTTGGTATTCCTGATAAAATCTGAAGTATTTCCCAAAATATTTACTGCAGTCAATGTTCATTGGTTATTGTACTGCTTAGAGATATGGATAAACTTGTAAATAGGGGTTAAATGTAATTTTATATAAAATTTGGGGGCTAGGTATACTTAAATTTGGGTATAAAGTTATGAATAAGAGTTAAGGGTAATTTTATATAAAATTTGGGGTTTAGATGTACTTAAATGTGGCCATTCTGTCCAAATTTGCATTTGGCAAAGTAAGCAGAAGCTAACATTGACAGGAGGAAGAAAGCTGTGTTTTGCTGACACCATGTTCCAGTCAACAGGAACACAACAGAGCTGTTAAAAATTCTATTTTCCAGCACGTGTGGTCAAGAACAAGGCTGGACTCCCATCGGTTCAAAGCCCAGGGCTTGGCATCACAGCTCCTTTCCTCTGGCTGCTTTTGCAGCTCCCACACGCTCTTTGCACCGCTGGTGTCAGCGATGGGGAATTTCACACTCCACGCCAGGGCTGCTGAAATTGCAGGGAGCACAGGAGCAGCAGCAATTAGAGCCTGTTAGAGGTGGCTGAAAACCCTGCAGCAAAACGCAGAATTGCCCAGACCTCAAAGCACTCTGCAATCATTAAGAATGTAGAGTGAGGCCATTTTTCCGTGTAGAAAACAGAAAAGATTGAGCTATTTCTGTAGTGAAGTCTTGGAGGCAAGCAAATGTCTGTATTACAGCAATCTAGTCTGTAGATTTATTTTTTCTTGCATATAGGAGTATGTTTTAGGCAGAAATAACCAAATCAGGGTAAACTTCTTCATTGGGAGTGTTCTGTCATGCAAAAAACCCCTCAAACCAACCCACACCTTGGGCTTTTACCTGGAGTGAAATATCTTGTCAGCAGTTCATGAAAATCTAAGCTCTGTGCAGTAAAGCAGGAACTTAGATGACAAATAACTTCATTTCAAAATTCAACACCCACTCCCGTCCCAGCCAGGCAATCTTGTCCTGACTGGTTTGTTTTATGGAGCTGGGGGACAGGAGCTACAGACACTTATTTGTTCTAAACTAAAATCCCCTGCTTTTGCCATCTGCTGGGATGAACCGCTTCCACTCATTAGTGCCTTTTTCAGGTTAATTAAGCTTTGCAATAGCCAGAGCCTCAAACAACACTGCCTGACACATCCAATTTATGCTGTGCCATTGCCACTGGATGGCATGAGTTAGTTGTGCTACAGCAATGGATGTGGAAGGGATCAATTAAACGTGGACAGCTTTTGCCAATAGTTATTAGAGCATTAAACTGGTTTAATTCCCATTAAACTGGGACTTCTCATTGTTGTATCCGGGCATGGCCATGGGCACTGCGTTTGGCTCCCAGTGCTCATGAGCTGAAAGGAAAATCAGTGTTTCCTCTTGTTTAGATAAAAAAGACAAATAACCCTGTCCTGGCAGTAATAACCCCCAGTACAGCACTGCTGCAGTTCACTTTCCCTCTCTGATTGGTGTTTCAGCCATGATAACATCATTCCCTAGAAATCCCGGTTCCAGCAATGGAAACCACCACAGGTCAGACCTTCATGTCAGCTTCAGGGCCCTTCCAAAATCCAAAGGCACCTTAAACCGAGCGTTTGGAGCTAAGCTGATTGCTAGATTTCCTTCTCCACCAGCCATGTGTTTGAGGGTCATGCCAAAACCCACAATAATCCAGCTGAAAGACAAACACACCCAAACACAACCCATTTTTAACCCATTCAGCTGGATCCACACCATGGCACAGGGTTTGTTAAAAGCTGATCCTCTGTGGGGCATTCCCTAGGAAGGACTCAGCTCCCATGGTGTTCCCTCTTCTAGCTGGGAGCACTGAGGGAAATAACCCCAAAAACAAACCAGAGGACCTCTGAACTATTTCCCCCTGTTCACACTTTTTCCCTACCTCACATCCAAACGAAAGGGAAAATACAGTAGCAAATATCTCTTCTCCTGTAAGAGGATCTAAATGTAATGTATTTATGAGTCACGTTAATAATGGAATAAGGAATTGATGCATAAGAATGAAAACATTTACATAGCACAAAGAAGCAGCTTTTACTATAAATTATTAATAGCCTAATAATGACAATATGAAATAATAATTAACAAAGGCACAGCTATTATCACCCAAACAAGAAATAGCTTGACTTAACAAAGGATCCTACATAACAGATATGCTAATCTTATTTTCCAATTTCTGGAAACATTTTCTGTTACTTTTCAAAAACTCATTATCAAAGTCACAAGTAGGAAACTACTCAAACATTGCAATATTTTGGTTGTAAAACAATTTGATAGTTATTATAGAGGTTTTTTTCATCTCTCCGTGGGAGAAGAGGATGAATTCATTTATGCAAGAGTAATTTCTTCCAGAGCCATTTTGCGAGATGATTTATTTGTAGAGCGGGACAGACAATAATAAAGTCTCGGGTTTAAATAGTGCCTTTCATCCCAAAGGATCCTGAAGTACTTCCCAAGATCTGTCTGTGCTCAGGAATGACATCCCCAGCTCTGCAGGGATGGATGGGGCTGTTGAGCAGCACAGAAATGCTCTGGGGCAGGGGGAGGCAGGCACTGAGGACACAGACTGGCATTCCAGTGTGCTCCCATCAAACAGATCAGGATTTCCAGGGCAGCAAAGGTGGGTTTGTGTCCCTGACCTCCTGTGCTGCTGCTGGGCTGTGGTTCAGAGCAGCTCCCAGCCCAGCAGGACACACCTGGGCTGCTTCTGAGAGCCTCTGGGGCACAGCAGGGCTCTTGGAAATGTCCTCACTTGTTCAGAATTGATTCTCCCAGCACAGCATTATCCCCAGCCCTGCAGAGAAAACCCTGCACACATTTGGGAACCACTTCCCCATCACAAATTCTCAGTTTTGTATGCTCAAAAGATTCGGGATGAAAATAAATTCATCTGATCTGTCCAGACAGCCAATCGCATTCTTTAGGATAACTTCCAGAACAGAATTTCTGACCTGGGAGACCGGACATGAACAATCCAAGCCCCCGGGAAAGCATCAAGCAGCAATTCACTGCTAAGCACCAGGTGACCATCGCTTTTTTCAGCAATCCTCCTGCTGACAGAGTGTGTTAAACACCAGCCAAGCACAGCAACATTCACCTGTTCTCCTGCTTTTATCCCAAATTCACTGCAGGCAGCCAAAAGGCTCCCAGTGCCTCCACTGGCTTTGGGCCACGTGGTGGTTTCTTTTTCAAGTCTTTTGGAAGAGAGAAATTTCTTTTTTGCTTTTATTTTTTCCATGTTATCAAGCAATGCTTGAGTAGAGTTTCTGGCCAGGAGCTGCTGCACTCAGCCCAAAGGAATCGTTCTGAGCTGAGCTGAGCACTGACAGCATTGCTGCATGCAGATATTGGTGAATAAAGCAGTTTAAAAACACCAGCAACTCAACAGCAGACAATTTCTGCCACACTTGACAAACATTTCTAATGACACAGGAGTGGTAGCAGTGTAGTCTTTCCCAAAAAAAGCAAGGAAGGCAGGATGGCACACCCAGAGCTGCAGGGGCACCGAGGTTTCCCACTGAACTATTTAGGTCACAAGAATTACGGCCAGGGAATTTAAGCATGGATTAATAAAAAAGCAATTTCCACTATCAGTGTTTTTCAGTATGCTTGGTAATCCTTTGCTTTTCATGAGATGTAGCTGCCCTCACCCCCAGGGCAGTGCCCAAATGGTTTGCATAAGGCCTGCAGAGGATAATAAATGGGGGCTGCATTCCCTGATCTTTGTTTAGTCCTGGAGCAATCTGTTGTGTGCCAGCCCATGCTCCAGGAACAGCAGATTCAGCTCATTTCACAAAAATCACAATTTCTTGGGCTGGGATAGGAGCAGGATTTTGTGGGGTTTATTTTGTTTTATTCTTTAATAAGGAATTATCCTTTAGGTAGAAATAATTATTCTTTGTGTGGCACTTGGGGATATGGGTGATTATGGTGGTGCTGGGTTGGTGGCTGGAATAGGTGGTCCTGAAGGTCTCTTCCAACCCTGAAGGTTCTGTGGAACATGGACCTTTTTTATTTATGCATTCTGCAGTTCTATATAAGAGCCTTTCTATATTTACAGCATGTAATTCAAAATGCCCAAGGTCTGCATTTCTTGTTCTCCATATCTAAGTCCAGAGAACAGAATCTCAATTCCTTAGCAACTTCTTGGTGTTTCTAAGAGTTTCCATCCCTTGGTAACAAAGAAATGGCTTCTGAACATTTGGAGGAGCCAGAATGACCCCACACTTTGTATTTTCAGATTGAAATTTTGAGTTTTCCTCCCAAACCTCTCTCTTTCTGCCTGTCTCTCTCTAAAAGGAAAGGACATTCAGCAGCAGATGTTTAATAAAGGTCGCTACATTTATAAGTATGAGCAGAATCCTCCAGTAAAGGATGAAATTTAATACTAAGTGTTTCCTGACAAAATGGAATTAATTACTACAGTCTTCCTTGCCTAAGTTCCCATTAAATTAAATCTTTAAATTATTGCAAATCTAAATAAAGCAAAGATGTGCTGAAGGTTTGTACAAGGGATTGTCAATCAAAGCCCTGCTTGTCTAAGGGGAAGCTAAAACTTGCTGCAGCAGCTGGGAGAGGATTTAAGGTCAGGTTTGGGGCTGGTGGTAACTGGCCATCCCTAGGTGTTTATAAGGTGACATATTTGAGTGATTACGCCCAGCTGGTGGATTTATTTCCAGACAACTCATTAGCAGCAGCAGCAGACTTTTGCGAGGACATTTCCATGTATGGGATTTTTATAACATTTGATTGGCACTTCTGGACAACGCTGCACCATAAATATGGAAATATGAACACATTTATTTTTCCATTGTAATGGTGCAAAACCAGGATTTCTATGGATGTCTTTTCCAATATCTGCATAAAGCAAGGCCGTGGGTTCCCAGCATACACAAATACCAGGGGCTGGAGTTCAGAAAGCAGAGGAGGAGTGCACAATGCAGGGAGAGGAAAAGCTCCTTTATTAACATATTCCTACTCATATCCCATTAGCATTCTCATCTCTTGGGAAAGCCACATTCCTGGTGGGAGATTTAATCACTGTCAGGCTGAAACACCTCCAAAAAACTAAGGACTCCAGCACTAATAAGCTCTTAAAATGGATGGAGATACTCTGCAAATTGATGTAAAGTGTTACTCAATTAGAAAAAACCAATATTATGCAATGTCATTAAATGGCGAGCAGCAGAGTAAATCTCTTGATTCCAGCCACTGGTTACTATGAAGGGAATTTTCCCTTCACAGTGGTGATTCCCAAGGGGTCTCCCCGGTGAAATGAAGGCATGGAACCCGGGCAGGCACACAGCAACCATCAATCACATGAACCATGGCACTGGAATTGTCTGCCACACAAAGCTGCCAGGCAAAAACATCGGGGTCATTAAAGCCATGATAGCATCTTGTGCTTAATGGAGTACCACAGAAAAAGGAAATGAGCCTTGAGAAGCTGAATGCCCTTTACTCAATCCCCAAACATTATTTGTTCTCGTCCTTATGTTCTAAATTAATATCTTGTTTTCCAAGCAGTGTAGCATTTCCATTACAATCACACGCCACTCTGGGTTAGCAGAATCATTAACCAGGCTATTTACATCAATTCCCAGGCAGCTCATTCTCCCGGGATTGCTGCTCATTCCCTCTGCCGAGGGTCCTGGTCTCAGGAGGAGCCAGGAGCAGGCAGGAGTTGTGAGACAGCAATGGGTGCCAGCACACTGCTGAAGCTGTTTAGGGATTCTTTAGGGATTCTTTAGGGATTCTTTAGGGATTGTTCAGGGATTTTCACTCTTGTTAACTGTGGGATTTTCAGCCCAGAGCCATCCAGGACAGTCCCACTCTGCAAGAACAAAAATCAGCTCTGGGCTAGGATGAGAGAAGAGGCTGCCAAGGTCTCTTTGGGTGCTTCCATCCCTCAGCATGTCCTGACCAGAATGCTCCTCAGCAAAGCCACACCAGGCTGCTGTTCAGGTGATGAAGGTGTCACTGAAATCCAGGAGGAAAAGAAAATCCCTCTGGCACTTTGTTTGCAGCGATAGAAAACCAGGCATTGATTTGTTCTGGCCATGGAAAACATTCCACTGCCACCTCTTCGTACTGGACCTTCCACAGATTTATACACACAAAAACCAAAGCAGTTCTCCTTCACTGGTCCCAAATGACACCATTCTAAGGAGTTGATTTCCCTCTGGTTATTGATCCCTTTGTCTTTGATGCTGTTTGTCCTCATTCTGTGGTTCTCACATCAGCCCTTCTCCAGCCCAGGAGTCTCTGAGCATGCCAGGGTGATGGTTGGAGTTTGTGTTTATTCACATCCATCAGTGTGAATAAATCTCCTGTGCAGCTGCTGCTCACTCCCAGAACATGGAGATGTTCAACTCACCAGGCCTGACCCCGTGGAACAGGAAAATCCCTTCAATTCCCATCCTTTTGAGAAGAACCTTCAATTCCCATCCTTTTGAGAAGAACCACCTTCAATTCCCATCCTTTTGAGAAGAACCTTCAATTCCCTTTCCCTGGGCAGACAACCCCCTGACCACAGTCACAAAAGCATTTTAAAAGCTGCATCATTGCCAGCAAAGGCAGAGTGGTTCTGTCAGGCTCAGATTTTCCTGGGGGGCACAGGGAATTTTCCCCAGGCAAGCAGTTCACTCCTGCAAATCCTCCAGGCTGAAGAATCCAGCACTGTGCCCCATTCCAGCGCTGGAAAAATTCCAGCACTCTGAAAAACTATAAAAGTAGGGACAGAATATTGTAACTCCTGCATTCCAATTCCTAACTTTGATGGCCTATCTCCACCTAAAAAACTCATAATTAAACTTTTTAAAATATAAATACTTTTTCGTATTTGAAATCTGCTATTTTATATCTTCAGGATTGATCTATCTTGTTGAATAAAGGCCAGAATGTCTGGCAGATATATTGTGCAGGGCTCAAACTCATCTATTTCTAAAGAGGAGAGAAAAGAGAATGAACTGGTTTTTTCCAAATAAAAAATTGAAGCTGCCTATCCCTGAGAAAAAATTGTCTGGACAGGAGTTGTAAGGCCATTCTGATAATGCTTCAATCCAGCATTTATTTATTTATTTATTTGTTCTCATATTTAAATATATATCATTAATCATGCAAGTGGAAACCGGACTGTTTTGTTTAAAAAACGCCCACAAATTGTTAATAAACATACTAACACAATTTCGTAATAAAACATTAGAAAATGCCTTGTTCCCCTAAATTTGAACACTGCCATGGCATCAGTTTGCTTTCGTTTCTCTAAACTTTTCCTGTGTTCTAAGGCTGACTGAAAACCAACAGCAATGGCCCTGGGTTTCTTGGCCAACCCTTTAAAAGTGGAGGATGCAGCCAAACCTGATTTGCCAATTTCAATATGACAGTTTTATTGCCTGCTGTTTAGCATCTGCCATAATTAGAGCCATTAGAGGGAAATATTTTATCATTATATGAGAATTTCTCATCTGTGGAAATATTTCTGCACAGCATCTAGTAAAGTATTCTTACACAGTCTCCAATTATTCAAATTTTTCAGTCTTAATTCTTTCTCTAAATCAATGTGGCTCATAATTATTTTAAGCTTTATGGAATTAGCTCTTTTAAAAGCACTGCTGTACATTCCATGACAGATTTGGGCTTTATTCTGTTTGCATATTACAAATATAATCCAGCTATAATCATCCACTCCTAAAACACGGTGATTTTTTAGTCCTCTAATGTATCAGCCTTTTGTTCCCAACGCCCTAATTCTGTGCTAAATGTGCTTTTTGCTTCTCACATTTTCATTTTGCTGTCAAAGGCAGCTTTGTGGGATCAAGCTGGTGTTGGGTAAGGGCCAGGCAGAGGGAGCTGTGCCCTCCCTTTTCTGGGGGTGTCTTTCCCTTCGTGGCAGGTCATGCTCCACCACACCAAGGACTGCCTGGATTTTGCAGAAGTTGGAGAATTCTGCTGAAATCTGCTTGATTTCCCCACCATTTCTTTAATTCCCATTGCTTGGTGACCTCCAATTTGTTTTGATTTCAGGGCCAAAGCCTAAAATTCTTAAATAAGAAATGTGGATCCTCTGGGCTTTGAGATGGAGCTCCCTCAGTGGGGTCTCAGAGAAAGCAGAATTCTCTGAGATTTGGGATTAAATTTTGGATCTCACAGTATGAATTACGTGGCTTTTGTGCACATCAGAGTAAAAAGAACTTGAACCTGAAGAGGAAGAGCAAACCTAGGAAATCTCAGAGGTTAAATCAGACACTGAAGGTGCTTTGCCATTTTGGGAGGTTCTGCCAGCACCATGCATTAAGGGCAGAGAAGAGTTGATTTTTAGCTGAACAATGCTGGACAAAAAAATACAGGGTAATTCTTAAAAAGTGCAATTTGTTTCTGCACCAAGTGGTTGAGCGCAGCAAACAGTGATCCACAATTCCCTGGGAGAAATGGAAGTTCTCTCTCAGAGGAGTTTTCATCAAGTGTGGTATCAATGTTAAGATGTTCTCCAGAAGAGCAAAACACTCTTTTCTGGCAGGCACTTTCATACATTTTTCAAAGTACTTGGCTGCTTTGCACATTAAATACTATTGGATCCAAAGTTATATGCCAAAATCAGGCGTATACCAGCAAATAAAAATAAAGAGAGAACAGGCCAGAAGACTGCAAGAGAGAAAGGCCACTGGTCACAATTCCGTGCCTGTTTTGAACTGACAGATTTGTCAGACAAATATGAAGATAATGGGGAAGTAAACCAGCTTGATAATTTTGTACAACACAAAATTTGCACGCAAACCTCTCCTAACACTGCTCCTTCAGTCACAAGGGCAGGGAACCAATAGGCTGGGCAAGGAGTGATTCAACAGCAGTAAATAAAAATATGCATCCCTTGGCATTTTGAAAAAAACCCCACAGATGTCACATCCAGGCAATTACTGGGCCTCAAAATGGACCATGCTGCAAATGGAAATGAGAAATGGCATTTACTTACTCCTAGTTTTAATAACATATGCAGATATTGTGTAATGCGTGTCAAATGCCATTTGGCTCAGCAGAATCTAATTAATCTCAGCTCTTTCCACCGCACCTTCTGCTCTGCAGGCTCCACACCATGGGGAAGATGTTCTGTGCTGTCAGGGCTGACTGAAGAATCTCTAATTTCTCCTGCTTTGATAGCCCTGCTTATCGCGAGGCCTGGCTCAAGGTGAGCACCACCAGGATCCCCAGCCACACTCCAGTTCCATCCCCACATGGAAGGGGGCAGGACAGAGCTCCCCCTGATTCCCAGAAGAGATGGAGTGCTCAGAATCTCAAACAACCCGGCTTTAATGGGAGAAATTGGATTTCCTTTTCCATGACTGTTGTGCAGCAGAGAGCCCAGCTGCCTGAAATGAAGTTAGAGCCGTGCCTGCCATGATTTCATTTTCCAGCAGGCAGGCATTGCTGGCATCTTGCTGGAACCCTGGGCTTGGAGTCAAAAAAATGGGGATGGGGCTCCATTTCTGTTGTTTAACTTTCTGCAAGACGCTGCGCTGGTTCCTTGGCTTCTGCAGAGAAAAATGAGTTTTATCTCTCAGACAAAGCTGTGACTGAGGAATGCATGAGGGCTCTTAATTCACCCCAGCAAATTTAAAAAACAGAGCCCAGTGTCACTTCTTGTTCTTCCTGGAGATCTTTGATATCTGTGGGCCCTAAGTCCTATGGAAGAGTTAAATACCCATCAAACTGTAGGTTGTTAGAAATGCAGGAGTACAATAGGTTATTAGAAATGCGGAGTTTTTAACTCATCAGTGAAAAGGAATTTGTGAATTGAAGTTGTCCCACAGAAGGTCTTTGGGAAGTTCTCATTTTCCTTACAGTGATGACCAAAAGCCCTGAATAACAGCACCTAAAACAGACAGCCAAGCCAAAACCCAGTAATTTGGAGAGGCAGGATCCAGTGCTTTCCATCCCTTCCACTTGGCACCAAAATTGTTCAGATATTCAAGTCAACTTTCAAGAATTTAGGAGCAATAGATCATGCTACAGTTAATTTACTTAGGATTTTCTCCTAAGTTAATTTTTATATTATACTTAAGGGAAACCAAAGCATTTATTTGCAAGGCTCAAGAATGTCACATCATATAATTTCTGTTTCAACCCTATTTTAAAAGAAATAGCAATGTTTCACTTGCATTAAATTTAATTTAGGCAAAACAGAAGTTACAGCAACAGTTTTCACCACAATATCTGATGCTAATGGTGAATGCTAGGCATGGCAGGAATCCTGAACTACAGATCTGAATCCTTATCACATCTGGGGGCCAGGAAGGATTTTTGCTACAGCTTTAAGAGAATTCCACTAATTTGTCTTTATAATTTGTCTTTTTTGTCTAATTTATCTTCACAATTCAGCTTTTAATTACTGTAAATCTAAAATATCTCTGTAAATTATTGATTTTGAAATGCCTTATTTCCATCCCACACTAAGAATCCAAAATAAGAGTGTGATATAAGAAAATACAAATCTTTACCCCTGCCTTACTTTAGCTGTGATGTTTAATAAGCTAACACTGTCCCTGATATCAGATCACAGGGGGCTTCCAGCAGATGATAAACAGTGGACTGTGAGCAGCTTTATTTTGCTGTCATAATTCTAGAATGTGTCACTAACAGTTGCTGTATTTAGAGCTAATTTTCTTTGTCTTTAGCTCTCACGGCTGCCCTATCTCTCTGTTTATGTAAGAAAGAGATTTTAATACTGAGGAGAAAGGTAAAGCAGCAGTGAAATGCATTCTCCAGGCACCAGCTGTGAGTGTTTTAGAGACAGACCCCCATGGAAAGCTCCTATTTTTATCCTGCAAGAGTCTCCTCTGACAGTATCTCACAGTTTGGATCTAAGGAGCCACAAAGCACTTGAAAAGAACTTTGCCCAGCTTTAGAGAAAAAAAGAGAGACTCGGAAAACAGAAAATAAACCCTTTTTTTGTTTAAGAACACTTGAAAAATAACTGCTGACAAATCACAACAGCAGCCCACAAAACTCACTGCTTAGCATGGCTGCTGATCTGTGAGAGGGACAATAAAAAGAGAAAGGAGTTTTTAAAAGGATGTGCTGTGCCTCTGGTGCCTGATGTGCTGTTTTCCAGCTGTGCTCGCTGGCATTGGCGTTTTGCTGATGTCACCCCCCGGACCCATCCAGAGCTGGAATGGGGCACAGCCAAATCCCCTGTGGCCCCTGGGTCTCCGTGCAGGGCATCCACACACAGCAGGCGCTCCTCCAAGCCCAACGCGGATGGGAAACGGGAGATAACATTTGTTGGGAACGGGAAATCTCCACAGTGCTTTGCTCTGCACTCGGTAAAAGCCACCAAAGGCGCCCATTTGCCCCTGGGCATTGCAGAGGAGGGACATTCCCAGCTGCCAAGGAAAGCGTCCCAGCATCACCAGGAGCCAGGGGCAGGTGAGATCCCAGCCTTCACTCGCAGGCATTTCCAATGCTGGTCATCCCAACATGGACCCTCTGAACACTATTTCGAGGAGCAAAGGAAAAAATAAAAATTATCTTGAAATTGCCTCAAGAAGCAAAACCAATTTGCTTCAGTCATGGCCTGCCAGAAGCGAATTGCCCAAGTTCAATGGCTGGAAGTGTGTTTCACTCATTTATGCTCCCTTTGCCACAGCAATTGATGTCAAGTGTGAGCCATTGGAAAGTTTAGAAAGGCAGCAAACAAGCTGTAAACAAGTGACTGAGGGAGAGGGAAATGTTTTATGGCTGGCAGCTTGCATCGGGCTGGAGTGAGGTGTTTGGGAGTGCAGTGCAGTTACAGTGCCCTCTGATTTATGGTGTTTATGGCAGCAATATTCCAGGGCTGTACACTGTAAAGGAGTGTCAGCCCTGCATTACAATGGCTGTGCCGTGCTCCATCTGGGTGATTTACAGGAAAACACATCCTGTCATCAAGCTTCCTCCACTTTTTTCCTTTTTCTCTTTAGGAAATCTGACTCGAGTTCTGTGCTAAATGATGATTGCTCACAAACTGGAAAGGGTGAACAATTGCGACTGCAACAGAAGCTGAAACCTTCAGGGACTTATAATTTTATTTTTGGTATGAAACAATTTCACTTTTAGATGGATGTGCACAACTTGTAAGAGGAGAAGGAAACAAGGAACATGAGAAATGGAAGAGCTGGAACACAATAGGATCCAATATTCTGTGCTTTTGATCAAAACAAAGATGAATAATCCGGAACCAAGAGGCAACATTAGCTTGCAGCAGGCAGTGTTATTAATGGAGCCAAATAAATTGCTGAACAAGAGGCATCCCCATGACAAACTGCAGGTAAATCACAACACCAGGACTGTTTGGTTTATTAATTGGAGGCTTTTTTATTTGGTTTTCCAGGACACTGGCTTCTCTGAGATTCTCTTTTGGAGTATTTTGAAGTGTATAGTCCAAATTTTAGTGTGCTGAGTGGTCAGAAAGCCAAGGACATCCATGCTGATGAACAGAGGAAGTCTCTCTAGCAAAGGGGAAACAAAGGCTAAACAGAGGAGTCTGTTCATAGTTTGTTTTTGGTTTTTTTTGTTTTTAATCAACAACAGAAGAGCTCCACATAAAGCAACCAGAAAAACAACTGGGAACCACTTCCTACTCAGCAGGCAAATCATCTGTGGGCAGGGAGAGCTGAATTCTTCCTGCTGCCCTTGCTTTGGCTGTTGGAGAGAAGAGAAGAGAAGAGAAGAGAAGAGAAGAGAAGAGAAGAGAAGAGAAGAGAAGAGAAGAGAAGAGAAGAGA
>JAWWMS010000048.1:13229367-13254389 GCA_035048045.1 Chlorospingus semifuscus
ATGGATGGATGGATGGATGGATGGATGGATGTGGATGGATGGATGGATGGATGGATGGATGGATGGATGGATGGATGATGGATGGATGCATTCCTGCCTCTCACTTTCCTGAGATGCTGCCAGTCTCAAGGTAGCCCCCAGCCCCTCAGACCAAGAATTCCCTGGGCAAAGGAAATTCCAGCTGTGGGAAGGAGCTCGGTTTTGTGGTCTGTACATCCCAAACCCCACTGGGACTGAGTGTTTGTTCCTGTTCCAGAGCCACTGCCCACCCCTACTGACATCCCTCCCACACCTCCTGCAACACTCCCGAAGATTTGGGAAAAGGTGCAGAGCACATGACTCTGAAATAAAGTGTGGAATCCCAGCTTGATGAGAAACCACAGGGATTCACTCCAGCATGGTGAGGATTTCACCCAAAACACCAATTCTACACACAGATGAATGAAATTTTGTGTAATTTCTGGGATTTTGTAATGTCCTAAATCAGCTGGGTACAAAGGGTTAAAAATAGATATTTAGGTAGGGAAGGAAGAAATTTTTATTAGTAGTATCTAATGAATTTTATGTCTCTTGCAGATAATATTTAAGACCTTTACATTTCACTGTCACAGGCATGTGACTGAATTTTCTTTTTGTGGAACACAAAACTGTGGTTAGGCAGTTGGAGAAGAAAATACAATCTTGCTTCCTTTCCATATTCATGATAATATTTGTCATAATAATTTAGTTTTGTTTCAGTAACAGGAATGTTGGTGTTTTTCCATTTCCCCGATGCATTTCCATTTTCACACTTCCCCATCCAATATTGAATACATTGAAAATGCTGCCAAAATATTCAACAACATTGAAAAAGAAGAGGAGAAATAAAATTACAGTCAGAGATTTCACTTCACTCCTTTTTCTAAATTAATAAATTTTTCATTTTCTTGTCTGAAGAAGTAGCAATGTACCCCAATGAACTTCCACTCCCAAATCTAAATTTGAAAATCTGACAAGCTGGACTAAAAAGCATGGCTTACCAAGCAGACTGTCCTAAAATGAAACCTTGATTATAACAAGCAGGAATCATCCCCACGAGGAAAAAGCCATTAGATTTTGTCACGTGATTCTACCAATAAAAGGTCTCCAGAGTGAGAGGTTTAACAAATAATTTCAGGTCACCTTGTCAATGGAACGGGAGAGGGGAGCTCAGGGCACTGAACCGAGGCACACTCCTGAGCAGGACGAGGGTTTCCCTGTGCTCTGAAACTCATTCCCTCCCCTGCTGCATAGCAAAGCCCATAGTGACACTTGCTGGTGCAGCAAGGAGTCTGAAACACAACGCTGAAGGGAGCAGAGCTGGGGTTTTATTCCTCTGTTCCCCAGGGGACAAATGCCCTGAGGGTTCTGTTTGCTGCTTGGCCGAGCAAAGAATGTCCAACACGAGGCAAAGATTCTCTCTGATCTGCAGTGCCAGCCCTGGAACAGCAGCCTGGGCTCCCAGGAGCAGGGTCCACCTTGCTGAACCGAGTTCCCTCTGTTTTCCCCTTTCCCCCTTTTTAAAAGACATCTGAAGGAGAAAACTGCTCCAATCCATTCCCCCCCTTTGCCTTCCCCCTCCTGCCCCTGTCCTTGAGCCCCCTGTTCCCCTGGCACCCCTGGGCTGTGAGAAGCTCTCCGTGCAATGAGCAGGGATGGCAGTGTCTCTCCTGCCGTGCCTGGTGGTTCTGCAGCCCCTCAGCCCTGCCTGGGGCTTTGCCCAGCTCCCAGCAGAGCATGGATGGCACTGACCCTGCAAGGACAGCCAGACCCTCAGGATGTGCCTCCAGCCACAGCAGCTTGAGCAGTGCCACCAACCCTTGTCCCAGCACAGAGGACAGTGGGAGACACGAGCTGACCTTGGCTGAGGGAGGTCTGCACTCATGCTATCCATTTTGTAAAGCCACTTGGTCTGTAATATACTCTTAAACTCCCCCCAATTTGTGATAATATGAAAATATTTCAGCTGGGAAAACTCATATTTGTGCAAGAGCAGGAGCAAGTGTCTGTCCCAAATTCATCTACAAAAGAAACATAGAGTGGGAGATTTAAATAGCTCCATGGAATGAAAGAGAGAGAGAAAATGATACTTCACCAGAGAAACCCAGGCTTCAGACATTGCCATATTTCTTCTGGGAAAACACAAAATAAAGCAAGCCTGAGCTACTGCTTAGGTGATACTTCAGAAATGCAAGTGGAGTCCCAGTAGAATGTCTCAAGCTGCTGTCAATTTATTCAGGAGAAATACGACTTAGCAAAAGCCATCAGCACAACAAGCTTCTGTTTACCCACTCCAGGGTTTTGATCTCTCCACTTCAAGCACAATCCTAAGCAGAATCTCTGTTTGCTGTGGTTCAGGATGGCTGATCTTGACTCTTTTTTAAACAAGCAGGCCTGGATAGACACAAGATTGTGCAATCTAAATGCACAGTAGCCCTTGTTTGCAGCACTCCAGCCAGCCAAGCACAAACTGCAAACTGCTGCTTTTCCAGGACCCAAACATCAGCTTTTGAATATCTAATGGAAAATCCAACACAAAAATGTGATTCTTGCACCTTTTCAGGCCAAATGCACTTACATCCTTTATCTTAGAGGCAAATCATTGTGCCTGGAAGCACAGTTTGTATTTTTTAAGCATCACACGATCTTGTAGGGCAAGTGTTAGAGGCAAGGGGCCCGTAGCCACTGTCCTTGGTCTGTAAGCTTCTCCCAGCTCATCAGAACCAGAAACTTAAATAGGGCAGGAGCTGAAAACCCAGGGGCACAGGGAGCTGCTGCAGCAGGACCTGCCTGCTCCCCTCCTGAGCCGTGGGGCTGCTGAGCTGGGACAGCAGCACGTGTCCCAGGAGATGGAAAGTGGCCCTCTCCATCCCAGGGGCAGGGCCTTCACCTTTGGAACTCAATGCTTGAAAACCAAGGAGAGAAAGCAGCTTTGCAAGTCACCAGGAGGAGGCTGCCTGTCCCTCTGCTGCCCGAGATGGGATCTGTCAGCACAGCCCTTGGCCAGCAGGCTGGGAGGGTCCCAAAGGCACCTGGAGCCTGGAAAATGCAGAGACTCATGGAAGCAGGAAATTCAAGGTGAGCACAATGCTGAGGCAGCAGGCTTTCTCCTTTCCATGTGGGACATACAGCATATAGGGAATCTTTTTGCCTGTAAGTCTTAATTGTGTCTATATTTTCATCCATGATCCCACCCCAAATACTGAAGACAAAACCTCAGGATGGACACAGTCCACAGCTTTTGTCATACTCCAAAATACAGACTTGTAGCAAAACCAGAAAAGAGATCTTTCCTTGCAAAATGCTTATGAGAAAGACAAACACTGCTCTTGGGATAACATAGGAGGGAATGTAGAACAAATTAAGTTCTCAGTGTAATGACATTGAGGTTGCAGAGAGCATGAATAGAGGTGAATTCGATGCTAAGAGTTTAAATAATTTGCTCGAGGTCACAATGAAGTTTTCTGTCTGCCCTGAGATTAGAAGCCAGGAGCTATTAAAGTCTTTCTTTTGTTCCCCGACTGCCAGACTGGGGAATGAAGCTCCCTGCAGGGAGGAATATTCAAAAGCAGAAAAAGAGGAATGGAGAAGACTTATTTACTCAGATCAAGCCCTAGAGTAAGAGCACATATGTAGTGCCACCAGTGCTCCTCTGTCCCTCCTGTGGCCTCCCTGCCCTCCCCTGACTGAAAGAAGTACTGACAGCTTCTCAGGAGCCATCTGCTCCAAGCTGAGGCTCAGAGCTTCTGGGGCTTGGCAGAAGGGGACTGGAGGGTGGCTGCACAGCCCCAAGTGTGAGAAATGACCTCACCCCTGCCCCTGAGACATTCTGGGGAGCTGTCCCTGGTGGCAGCTGCCCTTAGATCCACCGAGAGCTCGCCAAAGGCAGCAGCAAGGCAGGGCTCTTCCTCCCAGCCACTGAGGAGCACAGAAAATAGGCCACCAAAGCCTGACGTGCTCCAGCCGCCCGCAGGCGGCCGTGGGAGGCGGAAGACTGTGACACATTTCAGTCTGGTCCTCCACTCCGGCAGAGCTGTCAACACTTCAGAGCAAACACCTGCAGGAGCTCCCCCAGCCTCTGACTGCATCCTGCTCTGCTCCATGCACACAACATGCCAGCCTGAGGCTCCCATCCTCTCTTCTGGAAAGCTTCCCACCAGTCCCAGGGACACCGGGAGAGGACCCGGGGTCACCTGTGCTCTCAGGGCAACACCCCACTGCCTCCAGGGCTCCTGGGAATGCTCTGGGCACGCCGAGGGATCCACTCTGAGGGATCCACTCCGAGGGATCCACTCTGAGGCAGGTGCTGTGCCACTCTGTGCCAGGTGCTCAAACACGGGAAGGGAGAGACAGGAAATCCCACCTGGACCAGCCAATTCCACATAGACCAGTCAATCCACATGGACCAGTCAATTCCATCTGGACTGGTCAGTCCCACCTGGACCAGTCAATTCCACCTGGACCAACCAATCCCACCTGGACCAACCAATCCCATCTGGACCAGTCAATTCCACATGGACCAAATAATTCCACCTGGACCAGTTATTCCCACCTGGACCAACCAATCCCACCTGGACCAACCAATCCCATCTGGACCAGTCAATTCCACATGGACCAATTAATTCCACCTGGACCAGTTATTCCCACCTGGACCAACCAATCCCACCTGGACCAACCAATCCCACATGGACCACTCAATCCCATCTGGACCAGTCAATTCCACATGGACCAATTAACCCCACCTGGACCAGTTAATCCCCCTGGACCCCTCAATCCCACCTGGACCAGTCAATCCCACCTGGACCAGTCATTTCCATCTGAACCAGTCAATCCCACCAGGACATGTCTTTACTCCATGCACCCCAGTAGCACCAAGAATGTCACAAACAAACCAATGGGTATCACAGGGAATAGCCAATTTTTCAGTAATGGCTATGTTTGCATGCATTAACAATATTTCTGATACTGAAAATCAACCTTAACATGAACTCTTTTGGAATAACAACAGGTTTTTTTCTCTATCTGAGCAATTCTTACACAGCCACCGTGGAGATTTGGCCATTTACTGACTTTACCTCAGTTCTTTGGGTTATTTTTTTCCCTGACAAATGAGGAACAGCTGATTAACAAATACATTGCTCTTTTTACAGCAGAACTTTTTTTTCCATGCTGTAATGATTGAGAACAGAACACATGAAATCTGTCAAAACAAAATTTCTTTGGAACCAAGCCACAGAGGAGAAAATGAAGTTGCCACTGAAAATTAATTAGTACAAAGCACCAATTGATAGGAGGAATAAATCCTTAGGCCTAAAAATACCAGTGCAATACAAGCTGAGAGGTTATTTTTAGTCCTACTCTTAACAAGAATACCTCAGTATGTTTAATAATAACAAATTGGATCGCCAGGGCAAGATACTGAGAAAAATTGTTTACAGCCAGCACTTCCAAATCTCAAGAACTTACCTCAACAGATTTTAAGTTGCTATTAAGGTTTTGCTGGCTTTTTAAAGAAATGGGTTTAAACCATTTTTCCATTATGTGCTTTCATTACTGGTTATAGCAAGTGAGGTTTCTGTGTAACCAAAAATCCTTACAGCACAGGCAGCTTCAGTGCCTGAGCCCCCATGAAAGCCAGTTTTCTGGAATGTATGTATGAAACATGGATACACAAAAAATTGTTTTTCATGTAAAGAAAAAATGTACTTTGAAATTAATTCAGAGTTCAATTAAATATCTTTCATCTTTCTTTTGTAATAAATAGCTCCTTATGACCAAAGAGATGGCAAGAATTAAATCTTCTGAGCTTCTTTTAAAAATCTATATCCAGTTCCTAAAAATCTATATCCAATTCTAAACACATTAAAGCACGGGAGCCTTGTCCTGGCTTCACCAGAGAGAGGGAAAAGTCTCATCTGCTGAGCCATGAGAGCTTTTAACTTTCTCTTTTTGGGAATTGGATGAAGCTGGATATACTTTGAAGGTTCTTGATGCATCCTTCTGCAGCAGCTGGCAAACCCCAAAGCTGTGCACAGGAAATCCACCCTTCTGCCAGGCTCTGGGTTTGTAAGAGAAACAGAGTGAAAAATGGAGTGGAAAACATCTCTGTGCATCTCTACAGACACTCAGGAGTTCTTGCAGCTGGATCCAGGCAGCCAAAGCACATCCCTCAGCTGAGGGACCCACACAAGCCGGGGTTGTTTGGCCCCACTCCCTGTGCTGCTTATGGGGATTCCCTCCTCAGGTTATGGGAATTCCCTCTCAGGGTATGGGGAATTCCCTCCTCAGGTTATGGGGAATTCCATCTCAGGTTATGGGGAATTCCCTCTCAGGTTATGGGAATTCCTCCTCAGGTTATGGGGAATTCCCTCTCAGGTTATGGGGATTCCCTCCTCAGGTTATGGGGAATTCCCTCTCAGGTTATAGGGAATTCACTCTCAGGTTATGGGGAATTCCCTCTCAGGTTATGGGAATTCCTCCTTAGGTTATGGGGAATTCCCTCTCAGGTTATGGGAATTCCCTCTCAGGTTATGGGGAATTCCCTCTCAGGTTATGGGGATTACCTCCTCAGGTTGTAGGGAATTCCCTCCTCGAGTTATGGGGAATTCCCTCTCAGGTTATGGGAATTCCCTCTCAGGTTATGGGGAATTCCCTCCTCAGGGTATGGCAAATTCCCTCACCAGCTCCAGGCCAGAGCTGAGCCCCTGTCTGCACCCCCTGAGCATCAAAGGGAGCTTTGCTGCCACAATCTCATCTCAACTCCCTTGGAAGACTCAGGTACTGTTCAGGGAAGTGCTGGATGGTGCTGCTTCCCGAAAAAGCATTAAAAAAAGAAAAAACCAACAAAGCTTCATGCAGTCTAAATATATGGGGCTCAAGTGTGTGTCCAAGTCCTGGGAGATAAATGGATTTACCCTGGCAGGAGGCACAGACATTCACTCACACACAACATCCCTGTTAATTCACTGCAGACCAACGAGCTGAAGTGGACACATGAGTTAATTGAATGATTCCTCAGAAGGAATTCTTTTACTTCCTCAAGTAAATAATGTTTACCAACGACTAAAATCACTCTTTAACATGAGGAACACATGTCAGAAAATTCATTAGCATTCAGGAAGATCCATCCATGCTGGAGGCATTCTCTCCTAAGAATTTTTGAGACTATTAGGCATCTTAGAATGAAAAATAAGACACAAATGTGCTGTGAAGGACAGAGAAATACCAGTTCCCTTCAAGCAGGAGCCCAGGCTGGGTAGAGATGGCAGAGAAGTGAGGTGACACTGCCTGGGATGCACAGGACAAGGTAGTCCCTGTGCTGGGTGAGGATGGCATGACACACAGTGATGCTGGGAAGGTACAACCACGAATTCAGCCCCCTCCTGGCTAAGAAATCATGTCCAGTCCAGTCCTCATCACTGTGTGCTGGATATTCGCAGCACTTCATTGGGAGTTTGGATATTCTGTGAATTTTTGCCACACTTTTTGTCATGTCCCTATGCCAATTGTCCCTCAATAATGTGTTATTGTTTCTCTGCCTTGGATTGCCTAGTTTAAATTTCTGTTTTGTCTGACTAAAAGAGAAGAAGGGGACAAAACATTGGGCACAAATTCCTGAGCAATCAGTTGCCATGAGCTCTGGAACTGAGAGTTTCAAAGATAATTTATTAGGAGATGGGCAAACAGAATTAAATAGTTTGATATTTGCAATAGGCAGCTAAACACAATTTAAATCTGATCAACATCCAATGCATTCTGGATTTTCTTTTGGTTGCTGTATTTAAATAACAGATATTAGGAGTACCTCCCATGAAAGCATATTTTCTTCTCAGCACTCCCCCTCATGTTTCAGAGTCAGTGGTTGAACTGGTCAATACTTTTTGGATTTGAGGACAAATCCAGCTTGTCCTGTTGTGGCTGTGGACATTTTCTGAGGAAGAATTCAGTGACCACTTGCCAGAGGGCAAGTGAATGAAAACCAGAGCAGAGCAGGACGGAGTGAAGGAAGAGACAGAGGCCACTGGTTGTGAGATTCCTCCCAGCTCCCAAATTACTGCATGGGCACAGGGGACTGCCCCACCCAACAGGACAAAGCCCTGGGGCTCTGCAGTCCCTCCCCACCTCTGCAAACTGCAGCACCAGGGTGAAGCGATTGCTGACCTGGATTTTAGCTCCAGCAGCCAAAATTCACTGTGCCAAAGGGAATATTGGGAATGTTCTGTGGGAATAAATTCAGTGTCCTTCCTGCTGGAGATGCAGCACCTTCTGGGAAAAGGGTCCTCTGTAGAAGATGGGAAGATCCAGAGGGAGATGCTGCACTTAATAAAAGGTTTGGATGTGACACTTCTGCTTACCAAAGAAAATTGGACAGAAAAAACCCTTGGCTGCTTGATGAATTGTTCAAATGCTCATTAGCATCAATCAGATTTATTTGAACAGATAATTATCCCCATATTGTGCTTTCATCACTGGAATTGTTTATGTTAAACTGTCAAGCAGCCGTTTTGAGATTTTACTCCTTGATCTGTTGAAGTTCCTTTTACGGCAAGAAAAACAAAGAAGGATTTATATTTTCCCCCCTCAGCTCTGTTTTAACCCTATTTGAAGTCTTCCAGGCGGCTTTTGAGTCTCCAGGAGCAGCATGGAGTGATTTCCATGTCGGATGCTCTGGACGTGCAGGTCTGTGTCCTGCTTTAACCCCTTCAGGGCACAGGTGAGTGCCCCAGCACGGAGGGTGCAGCTCACCAGGGACATTTCCCTCCTCCCAGGCTGGTCTGGCAGCTGCAGCCCCTCAGGGCTCGCTTTGGGGTGCCACCAGTGTGTTCAGTAAATCAGCCTCTGCTCTTACAGGTGATCAGAGCCCCTGTAAGAGAGCAAACTGCTCTGCCTGGGTAAAACAACACAGCCCTGCCTCCAGGCTGCTCTCCGTGCATTTATCTGCTGCTGAAGGAAGAACTCTGCCAATTTAGGTGTCCTTTGAATTTTCTGTGGCTGTCAGGCCCCTTTATACTATATTCACAATAAAAGTTGATCTTGCTAACCAGTAGAAATCTGTTTTCAATGGTAAATGACTGGCCAAATGGAATAATTTTTAACTATTGTTTTCCTACCCTTTTACCTCCCACAGAAATAAGGAGAAATTCTTTAAAGGCATGTCTCAGGAAGATTTGTAATTTTTCCCATAAAGAACCACTACAGAAAAAACAAACATAACCAAATAAAACCAAAACCAGAACAAAACACCCAAACCTATTAATAATGCCTTGAAAGGTAAATAATCCTAAATGAAGTCAAAATTTCCTACTTTGCCAGTTCTCTAACTGCAGCTATGTGTGCTACAGAATTACACATGGGAGATACAACCAATTGGCAAATGGCAATTTTGGTCCCTAACTCTCTGTCAATAAGGAGCAGAGAACTTTATCAGTGCTTTCACACAATTCTCAGCCTGAGAATTTAACAGCAAACAGGAAAACAGTGTGTTCACCAAACCTTGCCCATCAGGCAACGAAAGACAAGCTCCTCTGTGGTCCCTGTCTTTTATCATCATAAAAGCATTTTTCAGTAGCAATCTCCAGTCTTGGGTTCAAAGTGCCCTGGTTTTGGCCAGCTGTGCTCTCAGTGAATCTCAGTGAGTCTCAGTGAATCTCAGTGAATCTCAGCACCCTGGAGCTGTCCAGCAGCCAGGCTTTCCCATCCTGTTTGCTGGGCAAATGGACACCTCACCTTCAGCAGGAAGGCTTTCTATTTTAGAGCAGGAGTAGAAGCCTGCTGAGGAAACATGGGAAGCCACTCCAGCATTTCATAAAGGAGCACATGAAGATGGGCACTATCATTCTCAGCAAGAAACCTCTAGAGCTGTGGGAGATGCCAGTGGCTGCTGGCCCCAGCTCTGCTCCAAGGGCAGCCACAGGAAGTTGTTCTCCTCAAGGGAAATAAATCAGGTGGTTTAACTCCATGGAGCAGAGGAACTGGCTTTATTAACTGTTGGTTTTGAGACTGCACAGGCAAGGCTTGAAAAATGAAGTGAGGATGGTGCCTGTGTTTTGCATTATAATTCAATTTAGAAATACCACACACACACACAGGGCTTCATTGCTAATGGATGCACCAAGCAGACCTGACTGCTCTACATCAACAGCAAAACAAAGAACTGCACATCAGCAGTAGACTCTCATTAGCAGTAATGTTATTGCAGAGCCTGGAGTATCTGTCAGGCAAATGTAACAGCCCTGACATCCACCACAGCTCCATTTCCCTGGCTGGGAGGATATGTTTCAAATTGAGGAACATCTGTTTCGGGCATGTGATGAATTATCTTCAACTATATCTCCTATTTCCTGCTATCCTGAGAGATCAGATAGTGGAAAGAAGTTACATAACAGCATGATTGTATTGTTTTTCAGCATTTCTGAAATTTTAGGGGTTTTTTCCCTATGGCTCATTTAATGGCTTAAAAAAAACAATCCAAAAGAACCAACAAAAAAACCTAAAAACAAAACCAAAACCAAATAACCCAAAAAAACCAACAAAAAACCCACGTTCCCTGAGAGCGGATATTTCCATTTCTAGACTAGCAAGAAGTTGAAATCAAAATGTTATGGACATCCTTCCTTTCCTGTTGGTACTGACTTGGCTGAAGGGGCTCACCTACCCCAAGATAACAATTCTAGAGAGGTACAATGCTATTTTTGTCAGCGTCCTCTTCAGCTGATAAATTGTCTCACTGGACGTATTAGAGTTGCAGCTGCTTGCAGAGGTGTGGGGGAGTAAGCAAGAAACAGGTAAAGTGTAAGGTAAGTGTGGGTTTAACTAAAACATAAAAAGAACACTGTGAAAGCTTTGGTCATAGAGGAATTTGGCAATGAAAAATAAGACCCTCTGATTGAAATGTAAAATTTCACACATCAAAAAAGGGATTATTATTCAGGCAATGGGACCTGACAGCATATCAGCACAGCACATGTAGCAAATTTAATGTAACTCTAGTGTGCATGTCTTCTGCATTTCAAATGAAAATCAAGAGCTGTTGAGAAGAATAAGGATGTTTTAAATGTGGTGGATTGTGAGCAGCAATATGAACACCTTCATGCATGAGAAAGTACAATTTGCCAGCTCCCAGAAGGGGATCCCTGTGTATTTAGCTCATCCACCTGCTGATACAGCAGCACTCCTTTCTCTGGAGTTGGGTTTATGAGTGTCTTTACAGGAAAGCTTTAGGACTGCTCAGCTGGTAGGAGGCAGCAAGTTCTGCAGCTTTTGGAATTCACTTTGGTTTCTGGTCCCTTGACATTGTCCTGGATCACACCACGTGATTCTGGCTAAGCAGAAATGTCTCTTTCACTTGGCTTCAGGTCCAGACATGGATCCCAGCTTCCCTTAAATTCCCTGGAATCCAAAGGAATTAAATCAGGGATTTAATTGGGCTCCCAGGCCACCACTCCACTCAGGAGTGTTCTGTCCCTGAGCAGTTCAGAGCAGAGTGGTTTATTCAGCTTCCAAAGCTGAATCCCTCACAGCTGGCCATGAGCTTTCCTCCAAAAGCAAGCTGCCACCTCAGCAGGGCACCAGGAGCAGCACGAGCATCTCCAGCAGCAGCATCTGCTGTCTCTCAGTGCTTTTCTCACCCTGGTAAGTGCTGCAGGTAAGAAATTAGCACACAGAAATGAGCACAGTGGGAAATTTGTGCCTGGCATTGCCACTGCCCTGTCCCAGCTCCCACCATGACCAAATGATGCCATTTGTCTCTTTCTCTGTGATCCCAGGGTTGTCCACATCCAGTGAATTTAGGGTTTGCTTTGCTTTCACAAGGAGGCTCATTTACATCTTTTTGCCTGCAATCAGACTTGGGCTGCATGAGGACAACCTGGGAACTGTGACATTACCTGTGCAAATCAGCCTGAAGAAGTTAAGGAGGTTTGTGATCAGTCTGTACCAGGTTCTTCTGGAGAAGCTCCCTGTCACCCATTCTCACTCTTGGCTACTCCCAAAGGTGCACCTGCAGCCCAGGTGCTCTCAGAATATAAAGAAGTATTTTCCTCCAAGGATGCACATCTGAAATGCAGATCTTGGTGATCTGGGCATCAGACAATGCTAAGGAGATCATTCTTCAGTTCCCAGGAAGATCAATGACCTTGGAAAAGTGAGCTCAATACTTTATTGCTTTCTACTTGCTACAGTATTCTGCTTTATTAAGAGTGTGTAGTATCCCAGCTAATGAGTACCAGTATATATATATATATATATATATATATATGTAGGCAACAACTTTATCTCTTTCTAAATGAGTGTCTCCTGTGACTGAATTCTCAGGGAATGCTGCTCTTGAAATTAATCTTGAATGCTCTAATTAGAATGGTAGTGGTTACAGAATTCTCTAATGGCTACTTTGAAGAAACAATTACTGTCTTTATTATGATAACCCTCCAGATGAGATACTACAGTTGACAAAAGATTATTAAACAAGTTATTATTCAGTCACTGGCTCACTTAGGCAATAGCTTGTGCATGTAATGATGAAGGCCAACATGCCAGCACTTAAAAGTGTTCTAATACAGTGCCCAACTTTTAATACTTTTTGGACAGTATGATGTTGCAATAGACTGGGGCTTTTTTTAGTAAATCGATGGTAATTGCACTATAATTAGATCTTCATAAGAATGTATAAGGTGTGGTTAGCATACAGAATTTTAAACCTTTTATTTCATGTCTCTCAGAAATTAGTGTAGAAGGTCAGAAACTAAGACAATGGGCATTATTTCCCACTGTGAAGAATTGATTTAATCCAATTTGTGTCTCCTTATAGCCATAGCCATCTGTCAATCAGAAATGGAACTTCAGGATAAACAATGTCAAGTCTTTGATAAAGCCTGAAAAAAAATCAGAAGGGAAAATTAAATCCTGACTTGTACCACTGAAAGCAGCATAATTTGGGCTAAAGTAATTTTTATTTCTACAACCCTTGGGTTGTATCTGCTTGTAAAATATCTTGGCAAGAAAGGCATTGCAGGAATGCAAAGATGTTATCATAAGACTACCTATAACCACTTTGCTCAATTATTCTCCCTAGGGGTGGCTGTGTGAATAAGTGAGTAGTCATTGAGATTTTGAATTAGTCTTGTGTATTGTAACCTCACTGCATAGCTCATATTCCTCTGGTGTGGAGAACACAAAGATCCTTTCTAAAAAGGCAGTGCACCGAGTTTTTTAATCAGATCCTTATACCCTGGTGACTCTGCAGACCATTTTCTGATAGAACTGAGGCATGGGCTATGGAGCTAAAATAGAACAGGCTATTAAAAATGTTATCTCTATGGAAGCTTATAATAACAATACTAAAACAATTCCATGATAGAGAAGAACCCGCTTGGAAAAACGATGCATTAATTTAGAGTCACAGAAAGCTTCCAGAGAGGAAGAGATCTACAGAAGGAAGGGCTGCTATCAAGGAAAGCAGCTGCATCTCTAACGGACAATTCAGTATACTAGACAACATCTTTTTTAAAAAAAAAGTGCAATAATGACTGAATCACTGGTGATTGTTTTATCTGATCTCAGATTGGCTGTGTAATTACAACAGTCGTACTTGGGATTCTCTAAATACGAGTGTACAAATGAGCAAAGTATAAAAGGAAGCAAATAGTAATGCAACAAGTGGGAAAAGTGATTTCTGGCATTTTGATGTCCTTTGATGCTCTTTAGTTTCCCTTGTGCCGTGTGCTGTGTTGGCAGATCTCCACCCAGTGCTCCCTGGGACCAGCAGGCTGGGCTGGATTCGGAACACGGAGGGAGCAGCTGCATTTTCCAGCTGCCACTGCAGGGCACGATGGTGAGTCGGCACCAGGAGCTGCAGCTCTGTGTGTGCTGCAGGCAGGGCTAACCTGGAAGGACTCTGCTGATCCCCATGAGGTGGGATGGCAGCACAGAGGGAGAGGGGTTTAACACACAGATGGCTTCAAAGTGCCACGGTTCATCTCTGTGGTCTGATGAACAATTCTCCAGAGAGATTTCTTTCTCTGCAAATAACACTGCTTGCCTCCTTCTAGCTGAAGGTATGTGTGAATATATAATAATAAAATAAATATAAAATTAAAATAACAATGCTTTGCCAAAATGGCCCACTGACCATCCACATCCTCGGTATCCTTCCACGCCATCATCTAGCTTTTGGGGAGATGCTCACAGTAATCTTTTATTTTCACCTATGTCTTAGATACTTTAAAATACCTGGTGAACATGAGAGAAACTTTTTTATGAAAAACATGAAATACCTTGGACAAAATAAACTCGTGTGCCCAACAATCCATACCCTACAGCAGTGCTGGACTACCAGCAGCCCTTGCTGTGGGACCCTTTCTCGCTCAGAGATCTGCTCAAACCGCACAGCCCATCTTGCCGCCTTAGCACTGGAAACCTCCCGGTGCTGCTGGATGCTGTCCCCTGCCAAGGTCGTGTCCTTACAGCGGTGTCAGGCCCAGGGTGCTCCGTTTCCCGAGCAGGAATTTGGCAGCGCTCCCTGCTGTGGCTGGGAACAGTTCCTGGGGAACCACGGGCACCCTTCAGTGTGCTCAGCCGGGCTTCAGGCACCGCAGGAGCTCTGCTAAAAGCGCATTGGGAACTTTCCAATCGCTCTCACTGAACTGCAAAATACTGTCCGTTCACTGACTCAGGGAAACAAAGATTGCAGGCCAGGTGTTAATACAGAAAATAATGCTTTTCTTTTATAAGCGTGTTCACAGCCCAAGCTTGCACAGCCTGTAATTTACATAAATCCAGCTTAGGCTCTCCCAGGGGAGCAGCTCTGTCGCTCGCAGCACATTCTTTCTGTCTGTGAGCCTTCCCAGCCTGCCAGCTCTGTAAGTGACACATTCTGGGAAGGCTCTCCTGGCTCAGCCCAGCTCCCTTGTCCAGCTCTTTGAGGTTTCGGGCTGCTTTGATCCCGCACTGAGCCCCGGGCAGGCTCCCCTCGCAGCCCGGCCGGAGCCAGCTCATTATGTTCTGCGAGAGATGACCCAGCCATCACCACCCGCTCCTTTGAAGGCACCTATCTGAAGTTATTCTTATCTGTGTCATTGTCTTACATTTCCTCTTTGCTCCTTCAACAACTCCATAGGCTGCTTTGATTTAACTCCGTCCATGCCGGCAGGGAGCAATACTGAATTGGATGTGGAAACACTAAGAACAGGAACGAGAAATGTGTTCCTGATAGAAAAACCAGTTTTCTTTTTCTCCAACACCTGTTCCGTCTTCCCTCTTATGAAGTCAGAGTTGTATAAAACAACAGAGGTGTATAAAACAACAGAGGTGTATAAAACACTCCTAGCCTGTCCTGGGCCTCATGCTGCTCCAAAAGTTATTATCAAGTCAGAGAGGTAAGAGGGAGTGCTTAATGATTTCCACTAGGTCTGATCCAGACAAAACCTTCTGTTCTCTTTTCTCTGCATACAAATACATCTGGTCAAACTTTGTGGTACCTCCTGAAATATTCTTATAAAGATCATGAAAGATTCTTTGACTTGAGCCGTTGAAAAATTGTTCTAAAGCCATAATCAAACAAGTCATCAATGAGTGAATTTCCTGCAAGTATCCCAACAGTTCTGTTAAATCGGGATCAGGGATTTGCCAGATCCTTTCCTTGGATTCAGGTGAGAAGATTGAGCGCAGTCCTTCCCTTCTCACATCAAAGTTCAGGCAGGGCCAGGGAAGGCCGGTTCAGAAAGAACAAAGATCATGGCCGGGTTTTAAAACATCTGAACTGCCTTATTTCCCTGCTTAAAATCAACTGTACTCACTCAACAGCTCCATGGAAGAAAGTTCAAAGAAAACGTCCCAGAACCCTGAAAACACCAACCACAATCTAAGCAGGGACAGCAATTTGCAGTTACCTTTAGCTGTGAAGAAGGCATTAGTGGATCTCCAACAAAATAAGCTCATTTTGTCACTGCTGCTTTTCTAGATAATTTCATTACAAGAGACGTTCCACAGATTTGGCCTGATTGAAATTAAAAACGAGCCGGATGGTTTGTAAATATTTTGAAAGTGCATGTTACTGGTGTAAAAAAGTGCAAAGTCACAGGTAGGCTCTGCCCCTATCTAATGAAGTTTGAGACAGGAGACTGGGAGCTTTGGAATGAGCTGCTCATGAAAAATAATTTCACAAAGTCAATCATTCATTCTCCCACAGGGCAAATTCACTTGTGGTTTGGAGAAAAGCACAAAAGAGCTAAATCTCTCCTGCCCTGAGACTAAAGTTATTACTCGAACAATAAAATATAAATGAAAAAAGGTATCCAGGCATCTTTACCAATTGCCCATTTTCAGGTTTTCTATGAGATCTCCTCAGTATATTTCAGTTAAAGACATTTAAGTATTTCTGGTATTCTGGTTAGGTTTGCCTTTTACAAGTTACTGTGGGGTTTTTGGTTATGGGACTCAGGATGTTAGTAAATATTTGCAATTTTTTTGCCAGTGCCTTCAGCAAATCCAGGATCAGCCCCCTTTCTGGAACTTTTATATAGCCTTTTATGCCTCTGTTTTATTGCATATCAAGGCTCATTGATTTTTTTGTGGCTAGCACAGTGGAAAATGAATTATTCACTAATTATTATTCAAGTGGGTGTGACTATGTAGCACCACGATGTTAAAGCACTCCATCAAGTGTGGAGCATGGCACCAACTGATTAAACATGTCCCTTCTTTGATAAATGTGTCCTTCCCTGTCCATCAGGCTGGGACAGGAGAATGACAATGACAAACTCCTGTCATCCTCATGGAGGTTAGCCAGGAGGGAAATGGCTTTCTGATCTCCCTAATTCACTTTCCACTCCAGTTCGGGTCTAACAAAGCATCTCAGGTCTGACACGTCTCCTGCCCTCTGTGGATTGAGCACATTAGTTATGCAACAACTGTCTGAACCTTCCTCAGAGCTGGAGCTCAGCGCTCAGCACCCTGGGCGTGGGTAAAGATGACAGAACGTGGACCTGCCACGGGGAGTAACTCCAGCAGAACATCTCTCTTACAGACATGGCTTCAGGAAAAAAAAATGTAATGTATTTCACAGGCTAAGGAAAAGGAAATCCCCAGGATTTTAAACAGAGATCCACCTGAGGTGTGTAAAACACTCCTAGCCTGTCCTGGGCCTCATGCCCTTCCAAAACTACTCTGCAAGGCTCTATCTTCTCCAAAACAGCCTTTTTAGGCTTCTTGGTGTTCTTCCTATACCAACTGATATCTCCTCAGCTGGGCTTCATCTAATGCAACATCTTTGTTCTGAGGTACCAGAAATCCATGAGGGATTGGCAAATCACAGAACAATCTTAGAGTATGCAGCCAAAATATCTCATTTCAGCAGGCCCCTAAATAACTTCTGCAGTATTCTCCCTGTTTGGGGACATGTGTGAACTTCCTTTTTAGGACTAATTTCCAGTTCGAGGTAATATCTACAGATAGCTTTACATTAATGGTATGTAAATACATTCCTGGGTCCAGCAGCTGATATAAACCAACATTTTTTCACAGATTTCTGTGGCCCATGACTGGAAAGGAAGAGGGCTAGAAGAGCTGAAGTGTGACATTCAGATATTTTGCTTGAGACACTGGAAGAATTTACTTAACTGTTGTCATGGTGGTGGTTATATAAGGCCCTGCAGGAAAGAAAATAGAACACAAGACATACAAGCATTTCTAAAGTGCAAACATTTAAATAGCAGCTTCTGTTTAGTTTGTAGGGTTTTCTCACCTCCTCACTTCAGTTACAGCTCTCCCACATTTAATTAGCTCCCTCCAAATGGAGACCAGATCACGTCATGCTTAATGCAGGGTCTCTATCAGATGTTCTACCTCTAGCTCTGCCTCCAGCAAATATCTACTTGTTTTAATTATGGATAGCACTGCTGCAGTGATAGAAGAATGTAGAGTCCCTGGGAAACAGAGATTTTCATAACTCAGGATAGAATTTTAAACACAGTATCCAAACTCAGAGTTTTAAATGTCTGAAAGGCTTCAGTGAAACGCCAGTGGGAGTAAAATAATATTTGCAGCTTCCAACGACCATCTCCGATGTGTTAATGGCTCGGGCAATTTAATTTGCATACAAAAGCACAAAGTGGAAAGCAGTTTCCTTTGAACACCTGTAGTGCTTTCTCTGGATATACTGGGGGATATTGCAAGTGCTTCCAGTGAAGATATATGAGGAATGTACTAGCCAGAGTTCATTAACTTCTTCTACTAAATACCAAATAATCGTGTTTAACTTGAAGGTGTTCATGTTCAAAGAGATCCTACTTTTATCTTCTCAGTCTCTAAAGAGGGCTGTGGGAGAAAAGGCTCAAGCAATGTACTTTTCCTTTAACTTGAAGGACACACATCTGAATCCTTCCAGACAAAGCTTCGTTGCCTTCTTTCTTCCTTCTAGAGAAAGAATATGCATATTTCATCACACTTTCCTCTTAAACTCTTTCACACCTACCAGGAGATGTCTGTACTCCCTCAAAATGTGCTCTATTAACTAAAAGATACAGGCTGTAGCTGATTTCCATTATAAAAACCCCAACAAATGAAATAAACCCTGGTTGGGAACTGTTGATACACAAGCAGTTCACACAAGTAGCTAAACTAATTTCAAGAAAAATTAATTGAGAAAAGCTTTAAATCTCATGCACACGCCTGAAGATTTTAAAAGCTGGGCCTAGAAAACAGTACTGGTCTATTAATAAATATCAAGGACATTTTTGCCAGCTCTGTTAAATGCTTCCATCAGCTGAAAATGTGTTATTTTGCAGTTAGAAGGGTGTTAACCTTTTAGTTGTGTGGGAACAATAATAAATCCATCCTCTTCTAACATGGTTTATCAGGTAATGATGATACTTTAATAAATAACAATGAGCTCTTTATTCAACAATACATAAAACATAACTAGAATTTTGTTTAATGACTCATAACAGTAATTCCTTATTTTGCTGCTTTTTTTTCCTTTTTTTTGCAATTCCCTGACCTATTGTCCCTGGTATCCATAAGACACTTATGTGCAATCCTTAGGAATGAGATTTATCATCATGCCCCTGAAGTACAAAGGATCACGGGCCTCCTTCCTGATGGCTAAGATGTATTTTGTAAGGCAGTGCACCATTTTTAGGTGTTTCTTTTCTCATTCACATCCCACCAGTGTCACTGCACTCTGCACAATGATTTCCCAGGCTCCCATCTGTGCACAGCTGTAGGATTGGAGAAGGCAGGGGACATCCTTAACCTGGTGCTGTCAGTGCTTGCCTGAGCTGCTGGCTTGTGAGCCCTCAGTGTGGAACTAAATAACTCTGTGTTCTGACATCTCAGACACTATCCACATCTCTGGCAATTAATTACTTTTTTAAAGGTTATTTCTGTATTAGAAAATTAAATGTCTTTTCTAGACTGTCCAGAAACTTCATGTAATACCAGAGCTGTGATATCTCTAAAGCATTTCTAAGTGCAAAAGCACTTCCAGAGATAATACAGAGGTCAGCAACATTTCCTTTCTATGTGGAATTATCTGGAAATATCAGTTTTCCAGGAAAACTGATTCAAGATCCATGCAGCACCATGAAAGAAAGTGGTTTTTGTTTGTGATGAACTTTGGGCAAAGGCTGCTGACCGAGAAAGAGAGCCCACATCCAAAAAAGCACACTGAGGAGCTGGCAAGGGAGGTACCAGACCTAGAAAGGAGGGACTGAGGGAAGAGTGAGTTTGTTTGCTTCATGTGGAAGGGATCCTTTGGATCCTTCCCATATCCAGGGCTGAAGCTGGGAAAGAAAGGGAACAGCAGCGGCCCAGGCAAGCAAAGGTCTCTTTATGGATATTTGATCACAGAAACCAATACCAGCTTTAGCTTTAGAAAAATGGAGAAAGGATACTCATACTGGTTTTACTGGTGTCTCTTTCTCTAGAGACTGTGAGAGGAATCCAATCCAAGCCTGCTGCTGCTCTTGGTAGTGGAAGATACAAGGGAAGAAAATGAGCAAAATGGGCATCTAGAGGGATGTTTGGGAAATCACTGTTCTTATGTTATCTGATTGCTGAATTCTTCTGGCCTCCCTGCAGCTGTAGTTCTGTATAAAAGCAGCTAAGCTGCAATGTTGTGAGCAAAGGTTTAACAAATAATAGCCTGGAATCTATTTATTTCCATCTGCAAATGTCTATGTCTTGCTATTCACGTTTGCATAATGAAAAGTGTGTCAGAATCCAGATGCTCATCAGCTTGGACACACGCTCAGTTTATTGGAGGGACAGTTTAGATGCCTCAGTTCCAGACCTGACCCACTGTGTGAAAGCCAGTGCAAAGTCTCCCATCCATTAAGGAACCCTGTCCTGACAGTGCAGGGGTTTTCAGTCCTTAGCACACAAAATTCCATGTCATTATCTGAAGACTTTTCTCCAGCAACCACCTCTTCTCTGAAAGGTCTGAGCAAACCATCTGCTCTCCTGTATGATGAGAAGACTTTTCCAATCCCAAACTGGTGAGCAGTCACAATCTCACATTCCCCAAGAACAACACAAGGTTTTTTCAGACCTCCACTCAGCTCCAAGGAGGCAAGCCAGGCTTTTGGCTGCATCCTTGCACGTGGAACCCGGACCATTTACCTGACATACCAGGGGTCTGGAGAATGTGTTTTACTTCCCTGCTTCTCCTTTGCTTTTTGCATTTTTAACTAGGCTGGATTCTGAAGTTGGAATCTGCCAGCTGAAGTGGAACCTCAGTCTGATCAGGACCATTAATCACAGTATAACAACAAAAAAAGACATTTAGTAAAATTCAGTAATATTTTCACTATACCCATTCATACAGGATAGATCTTACCCTATTAGTAATTTCATTTTCTTAGATCCCAAACCAGCATCTTTAGAAGTGGAAAAGCATCAGTGTAAAGATGTTAAATAATTTCTCAATGCAATAATGAAATGGTTTTTATCCTTTTCTGTAGTAGTCAAAGACTCTAATGAATCACTCAATTTTCAACGAAGTCTAACACTCAATGTGTCAAAAAGATATTTAAAGTTACAAAGGAAGCTTCATTTTTACTTTGCCTCATAGTAGCAGATTTCCAGCACCAGTATTTTCAGACTGTTTGGCTTGCTCTGGGGGCAAGAACTCTTTGGACACCACGTGATTTCTGCATCTGTTTGCACAGCTTTCTGTAAAAGTGTTTTGGTAGCTGTTCCAGCCCATTTTTATTTGTCATTGTGTTACTCCAAAAATCCTGATCTTTTTGTATCTTTTTTTGAGTGGGGTAAGATGGAGCAATATCACATTCTGACTTTGTAATGCACTGTATATTCTGCACGGGTGTAAAAGACGACATGAATTATTACAGAAGCTTGTTAGAATACCCTCAGTCAGAAAATACTATTTGCTCAACAAAGTAATGAATTTTAGTACAATAAACCTGCGTTTGCTCATCATTTTGCTAATGGCTGCTGCTCCCGACATGACAGAAAACAACTGCATATTGACAAATACAAGCAAGCCTGGAGCTGCTTAAAATAACTCTGTGAGGCTGGTGAAATGGATGCGTGCTCAGCAGTGCCCTGTTTGTGTGGAGCTGTGCGACAGGGCCCTCTGCCGTGCGAGTCCCGCTAGGATGGCACGAACCCCGCCGGGACCGATGCGCTTTGAAAACCTCTGCGGGCTTTATTCGAGCTCCGACGGGGTCAGACACATCCCGCACCCTGTCAGGTGGCACCGCCGTCTGGCTGAGCCCGGCCTGCTCTGATTGCTGTTTCATCAACTCAGCCCGCAGCCCCTGCAAGGGAGACAATGGCCTTTCCAATGGCCGGGCTCTCAGCCTCTGCTGCTCGGGTTAAAGAGCAGACGCCTCTTGACCTTGGGAACGTGGCCTTTCACTGCGGCTGCAGTGCTGGAATGTGCCCTCAGAGTACCCCAGCGCTCCTTTGCGTTAGCTAAGGCAAATGTTTGTTTATGAAAGTTGAAGTAAAACATTGGCATGATCAAAAGAGGAATGAGCAGGCACCTGGTAGGCACAGTAAAGAGATCCCTCCAAAGAGGAAACTTCTCCTGTCTCAGCTGAGACTGTTCTCAGTCCAATTAGGACAGATGAAAACATTTCTCTCACTTAACTCTGAAATTACAAAAAGAACAGGAACCATGAGGAAAAAAAAAAAAAAGCCAGTTAACATCCTGATTTGCTCTCCTGTGAGTGTGAACTGCTGATGCACTGCTGCCAAAAGCTAAATTAGTCCAGTGCAGCAGCTGGAGACTGGACTCTGGTGACTTTTCCTTGTTCCTCGGGGTACAGTTGCACAGCCCAACAACCTGCTGTCCCCAAAAGGGACAGACCTATGCTGCTTTTTTTGAATCTTCATTGAACTGATTGAATTTATCACCTTCTTTTTTTAATTTTTTTTTCCCAGTGGCTCATGTAAGCCGGATCATTTTGGTGGGGAGCTCAGTGGAAGAGAACCACTGAGAGAGAACCAACTGTCTCTTATCCAGCTGTTTTACCAGATTGGTGTTATTTATATTAAGCAGCTATCTAGTGCTCAGACTATGTACTGATAGCTTAAGCATGGAGGTTTTTTTCTTATCTGTTAATACCAAATACATTGAATTGCTCACTGAAATACAGTTCTGATATGCCTGGCACTTCAGATTCAATCTGCATTGAAGAAAACTCTCACTCCACACCATGACTGAACTGTGGTCTTGGAACAACACGTGTGCAGAATTTTGAAATTACTTTCTCTAGTCTTGACAATTGCTAAGGCTGGGAAATGAAACTGGAAGATCAAAGGCAATCATGGTCTGTCTCTTCTATTCTTCCTTCCTCCAGAATTCAGAACTTGCCCTAACTGCTGCAGTACCTACAGGCTTCAGGACAGGATCCCTGCAGAACCTGGCAGGACAAGGCAAAACTGCTTCCTGGGATGTAAGAACTGTTTCACAGAGAAACTTCAATCCCAGTTCTTTCATTTGGTACCCAAATGGAACTGAGGTGCTGAAATGGATTTTGAGGCTTTCTTTTTATCGAACCTTCCAAATTAACAGAAATTGGGTAGCTAAGAATGGTGGGCACAGCAATAAACCAGCAAGATCAACATCCGGTTTAGTTTGCCCATCCAAGAAGTGAGCATAGGAAATTCAGCTGCATGTGGTATTTAAATCATTGTCACTGTCAGAAGGAAAGAACAGGGAAAGATTTTATGAAATAAATGGCAAATGTCTTCAGGCTGACATTCTAGAAGATGGTGGACACTTCAGACTGTTCTTGCAGGTCAGGAGGTTGGATTTCATGGATGTTTTTGAGAACAAGATTGGGACTGTTACCTTCCTAGGAGAAAGAAAGCAAGAAAGCAAAAGAGAAAGCAAGCAAGAAAGCAAGCAAGCAAGAAAGAGGCATTAAAACCATCTCCTGGCTGTTCTGGCAAGCAAAACCATCCCACAGAACAGAGAGACAGTCCTGCACAAAAGACATTGGCATGTCATTTACAGACAGGTTGTGAGGATGCAGTTATTTCCTTCCTCTGGATGGAAGTCATTGTGTTTTGGAGAAGAAAATGCAGTTGATATTTGAAATCAGAACAATGATTGTTTTGAAAGAACAGCACAAGCCTTCTTAGCAGAAAATTACAGAGAAGTCCAATTCCTGCACTGCTGATTGCAAGCTTTTGTATCCAGACTTAGCAGAGACACTTTGTACCCTGCCTTGCACAGACATGGCATGGCAACCTGCAGGTGCCAATGCAATTTAATGATTTCATAATAAAATACTATTAAAATAATGCATAACAATATAACATATAATAAATATTATTATAAATACTCTAGAGAAGAAAAATGTCAATCAAAATACATTCTTAATAAAAATACTTCTATTGTATTGACATTAAAATCAAAGTATTCTTGCATGCTGTCACATGTAGCTTTAAATGAAGCCTCATAATAAAATTAGAATTGAGTAGCAAAAGCTCTCATGTTCAACCCTCTTAGAAGCAGTGGCAGTAAGGGATTCAGATTAATGCAGTGTATTGTTACAAGATAATTTCCCCTGAAATAGAGTTCCTTAATTTATTTGGTTAAAAGGTGGTTAATGCTCTGATGAATGAGAGCTTTTAAATTTTCTGAAAATGCTACTGCTGTAATTTCAGACGTTGTCAATATAAATTTCCTGTACTTTTCTAACACTGCTGATCACTTCCACTGCTGGTGTCTGTGGGAAGGAGTTCCACAGACACTGCCTCTCTTCATAAGGGCAATTTAAAAATTGCTGTATTGCAATTATTTTGAATATCTCATTGGCCTCACATTAATATAAAAATTAATGAAATTCTTGATTTACCTTTCCATTATTGTTCATTATTTATGCCATTTAATCATCTCTACTGAGAGCAATAATTTAACTGTTGACTGTTCTTACCCTACTCTTAAGGAAAATGCAAGGTTGTCTCATAGAACAGTTTTACTTTAAGTTCATACATGCTTGAATGTAGTTGTGGAAATTTGGACAATCTCTCCCTTTCTACCTCTCAATTTGGTAGGGCCAAGGAGGAACAGCACTCCTGATATTATAAAAATCATGATGTCAGGCTTAAGTCTAAATTTGTAAGCACAGTAAAATCAAGAAAACTTATAAAAGTTCCTCCAGGAGTCTTTCTAAAGCTGTTTTTTGTGTTAGCAGACAAAAATGACTTCATGTACAATCTATTCCTGGCACTAAATGTGTGAGCCATCATTCAATGGAAAGATAACTCTCAGTCTAAAATGCCAAGTTTCCATCTTGGTACTGCTCTGATAGTGTGATTTATCTTTGACACTCAAGAGTTAAACAAGCCTGTCTGCTCCACATATGGCCCCATTAAACTATTGATTAGGAGCCCTAAAATTTGTGGAATGCATCAGAGAATGCTTTGGGTTGGAAAGGACCTTAAATCCCATCCAGGGCCACCCCTGCCATGGCAGGGACACCTCCCACTGCCCCAGGTGCTCCCAGCCCCAGTGTCCAGCCTGGCCTTGGGCA